>JBBYHO010000008.1:1612405-1632660 GCA_038382025.1 Adansonia gregorii | reverse complement strand
TTCATGTCACTGTGTGTTTATATAATTAATTACAGACTTCCAGGACCCATTGTTAATTACATATATATATATATATATATATATATATAGATATATACGTTTACATATACATATACATATATAACAAAACTCTTTTGTTCTGTCAATCTCTTTTATCCTCTACAATACAATATGTATATACACTGCTGCTCAATTTAATATCCATTCACTCTTTTCTGTCTCCTCCCCTTGTTGTAATTGCAGCTGCTTCAAATATCCCATACATACAACATACATTGGAGACTCTTTTCAAAAATGACATTGATAAATTAACTGCTCCATATATATATATATATATATATATAGCAACGGTCCCTTACAGAACTCATCGTCAGTTCTTTCTACTTTATACCTATTTCTTCAGACCACAGTTCTGACTTCTTCAACAACTCCAAATCAAAAAACACACATAAATATATATAATAATTTTCACTACTTTTCATAACAAGAAGGCACTTTTGAATGTTATATATGTACTAGTATAAATGTATAACGGGTTTTCACTTTGAGTTTGTTTACTTCTCAATTTCCTGCCATGAATCAATTAATGACAAAGAATTATGTGTAGTTTTAGTTTTCGGAATCCAATCCCACTTTATCTTGAATGGATTTTCATACCAACATTCTATTTCACTGGGTTGGACACCCTATTAATGAAGGATAGATAGATAGATAGATATGGTTTAGCCGCTTTAGTTGCAACCAAAAAGAAAAGAGATGTTCGTTTTTTTATCAGCCTAAATTGACGATGGAAAACGCATGGGCTTTTTGCTTTTTTTTTTTTAAAAAAAAACACTAAAGAATGAACACTTTGGGCTTCAATCAAGGTTCAAGGAATAAGAAACTAAGAAGCTCATGGGCAGGCTCTAACTTTTAGCTTTGGGTAATCCGGAGGAATAGAGAACTAAAATTCTGGATGCAGGCTAATTCATCCAACTTTACGTTTATTTATTTATTTTTATTAACATGCCATCTTATTAATCTATTGATAGAATTCTAAATTTTTTAACAGAATAAAATTTCAAATTTGCGGCTATTCTTTTGAAGTTTTTCTGCTTCCTCCAATTAGCTTACCAGTAACAAAAGGATTGGCGGGACGGTAATATTTAATTAATTATATACTCTTCCTAGTCCAATTTATATACTACTAATAAGGGAGATTTACGTGAGGGGACTCTGATTGGTGGTTCGGTGACATTATTTAGGGGCTGTGTTGGGATTTTTTTTTTAAAAAAAATCCCTTCGTGTTTTATCATACATGTTTCACAACTCTCCTGAGTTTCGCGTCTTGAGGATCGATGTTTACATTAAGGGCTCGGACGGCAGGACTAGGAGCTGTCGCTCTGATGTGGCTCTATCGGTCTTCCTTGTTGAAACACAACGAGGCATAACTCACCCATTTGAAGGTACACTTCAAACTCCAATGCCCATATCAATTATGTTTCTATTTTCTACTGAAGACGAGAACTATATTTATGCATCTTTTGCCCACACTTTGCCCATCACACTTTGCTTATCATTGCCAAACCCCTGGAATTGGATGCATTAAATGATCTTAGTTTTGGACTTTCGGCCTTAAATTCTCTCTCTCTCTCTCTCTCTCTCTCTCATCCCATGTTGGATGGATGTAACTCTTAAAATGTTAATATGTATCACCAGAGCTTGGCCGCTTATCTCGTCTAAAAATATTGTGAGGCTTAATATATTACGATTGACAAACTTGCCTTAATCTTAATTCAAATTATATTTTAGGATATCCCTTTTCTAAAGCCTCTGGAATTAGGCTTATCCTTTTTCTCCAAATTGTAGTATACAATTTTTGTTTTTAGCGGGCATTTTTTTTTTGTTCTAACTTTTCCAATAGGGTTTTATGTGGAATGGCATAAGTGGAAGCATTCGAAAGGAGATTGGCAATTTATATTACATCCTTGGAACTCTTGCAAGTTGTCTAGGTCGTTTTGAAAATTTTCTGAACTGCATCTTTGTTTCCAAGCTCCCGAATGGAAACAACTTGACACTTGACAGGTCCATTGCCCCGAAGAATTTGGTAATCTTCCAAATCTGGATAGAAAGCAAATTGACCGGAACAACATCTCTGGACCAATCCCAGATCATTTGCAAAGTTAAACAAAACAAAACAAAGCATTTGTAAGCGTTTTTCTTATTGCTAGTTAGCCCATCAGTGTATTTGTTCTTGTTTCTTCTACTATTCCTTTTCTTCACATTCGTTATTCATTTGTTTCCTTTTAAGTAAATCCTTGTGAGTATTCATATGAACAACAATTCAGTTAGTGAACAAATTCCTCCTGAAATCGCCAGGTTACAATATTTTGTTCGCTTGTTAGTTTCTTGCCAGTAGCTATTGTCTTAAAGTGTAGTCATGTCATTCACATCCATTATCAGTTAAATCAGTGACCATCTGCAATCTACCCTTTTCTGCTTTCCTGCATACATGTCAATCTTTTGTTAACAAATTGAGTTTCTGCAGCCTTCTTGACAGTGACAATTTATTCGGGTATCTTCCACGATGGTTATCTAGAATGCCGAATTTAACTATCCTGCACGGTTTCTTTCTTTCATTAAATAAGTGTATTTGGATTTACGCTCTAACTCAGGTGAACTTCACTGTACTTGATTTTTTTACATTTATTGACTGTTTTAGCATTTTTAATACTTATTATGATACGACTTTTATTTTGCATTTTACATGCACAATATATTTTAGCATGCAACACCACAGACGCTTTTTTAGCGTCCTAATAGACTGTTGAAATTCACTGATTTTCTCAGGGCTTGAAAGCTCAGCCAGACGGCTTATTTTTACTATTTAAAAATATATATATATTTTAAAATTTTTTATATTAATACTTATATATTTTTAAAATTAAATTTAAATAAAATATATTTTATTAATAAATAATAATTTAAATTAAATTAATATAATTTAAATTTATAAAATTTTATTCAAAACTCGATTGCATTACTATATATCAGCGCGCTTTTCAAAGGTGATCTTGCTTGCAAATGGGCTTGAGGAATCTAATTCGAGGGGGATTAGTGGCCCAAATAATACTGGAAATTGATGCGAAAACGTTCTTAATTGAAATAGCAAATATAATTATGAACACTTTGAAGAAGCCATGATATGTTTGATTCCATAGCCGTTTCCAAATGTTCTGTAGGCAATTCATGTTCAGGAGGGCAAGAGTCAGCAAGTATTGAACCAATCGATTCACAAGGTGTACGCGGAATGGCTTGTTTGCTATTTATTCACAACGTGCATACCGAATGCAATATGGTGCAATTTTTAATGATGTCAGCCTAGTTGCTAAAATTATTTCTTCTGAATGGTATGATATAGCTAAGAAATTAAAAGGGGGAGATGAGAGAGAGCTTTTGTACTTGGGCAGTTGTTAAGCAACATGAGGTCAATAGCACTGAGCAAAACTGAGCTATAGGTATCTGCTCAAGAAAACAAAAAGTATATATTTTTGCGATGAAAATTTTTAAAAATGTTGACATCTGGTTCTGCTTATTCTTATATATTTTATATCCTATGTGTACTCTTTTTTTTTCACATTCACTTTTGCATTATATTATAATGCATAGGTAACCTTCGGCTGAGTTTCTAAATTATTTCTCTGCCTTTTGCAGTCAACTTCATAACAACTTTGGAGGACTACAATTCCAGATTCCTTTCTTTTTTTGGATAAGCCATAATTATTATTACTAATAGCAAAAATCTTAAACGCTACATCGTTGTACAACGCCAGGCCAAAAGATCCCCTAAAAGCTATAGACTTGATAAAAAATTGCCAACCCCACTATAGCCTCCAAAATCCAAGCAATGAAATTGGGTAAACTTCTGCTTCCTGATCTTTAACTGCTACAATCTCATGTTGCTTCGATTTTACAAGTCCTTCACAATATTAATAGTCCCCGAAGCACTTCTCATCATGAAAAACGTAGCCACTGCTTCAAAGACGCATGCCTTGAAGCCATAAAGCTGCAAGCCGAACTCCAGAGACTTAAAATACTGATGCCAAACCAGCATTAGAACCGTCCAAACCTTCTCACCTACAACCTTGGATTTCAAATTCCTTCGAATCAAACAGCCAAATTCTAGCAACAATAGCTATAATGCCAAAGTCTGAACCGTAAAGCATTATATCTGCAATCTCAAAATTCCTTAACAGCACTTAAAGAGCAACCTCCTTAAAGACCATCATGATAAAAGAAGATATTCCACTGGATTGAACCACCATGATGAATCCGAACAATTGTTCTTTTACAGACTTATCTTTCTAAGCAAAAATCGATACATTTCGAGTTTACCATGATATCCCAAAGTATCATGAAAAAACCAACCACTACAATTTTAATGATCACCAAAAGGATATCGGAATTTTCATCAACAAATATACGCCAACTGCAAGGACTTTGAGTATATTTGAATAGATATGATCTGAACCTGCCTTTCAACCTCTTAACTAATCAATTTTCAAAGTTAACCCATTTTGCAGAAACTTAGAACCAATCATGTATGCTTCTTTTGATAACTTTGGCCAAATTTTCCACAGATGAGAAAAGACAATCAACTCACTTATTGAAAATATTCAGATCATTATCCCAGCACCATCATAAATGCACCAATTACCTCCCCACATCTTAATATTTGCTCCATCTCCTGCCATCTCCACTATCAATGTCGTTTAGCAAGCTCCACGAGTCTATCGATTACTCTTTCATCCTCGCAATTTGCCGAACACCCAAGAAGTTTTCCAGTCTCCCAAGTCGCTGCAGCATCTTATTCAATAATATCTCTAAGATTTTTAAAATCACCATCTGAGATCGACTCATTCACAACTTTATCATCTTTTTTCTTCAAAACTGCAACTCTTTTAAAAAAGTTTTTATTCTTTCTTTTGGATTTTTGATAGATTTTTCCTAAAAACTCTTCCTCAATCTCCAGCAAAACTCTCGCCTTCCTTCTCCTCACTGTTTTTTTTCTTTATTTGATCGAGAAACATCCAGTTTCTCTGCTGCTTCATGTGGGTCAATAAGAGGATAAGAAATATTAGAATTGGATGAAACAATTGGACCAGGAAATACGTCTAAATTGAAACAATTCCAGATTCTTATGGCAACATATCTAAATTGTTGAAGCTGTAAGTAGTAGTACTCATCTGAATCTTGTGTTTACTAGTAGACTTCGAAGGTGTAGATGGGGAGCCGAGTGCTTAGAGTTTTGTTCTATTTTATATGCTAAAGAAAGATGTAAACCTTTAGGAGAAAACATTGCAATTTGTCATGAGTATATGTAGATTCTACGGTGAAAAATGGAATTAGCAGGATATATTGACAAACTAACAAGCAAAGGAATGTACAAAAGTTGATTTAAATATATTAATGATTGGAAAGAAAATTATATAAATTAGAACATCTTTCCGCCTCAAATATGATTTCATTACCCTGCCAGAATTAAATTACGAGTTTGAATAGGGAGTCCACATTTGACAGTTTGCTTTGTACCGCTCAACTATCTACTAAAGGAGCTAAATGTTGTCAAGTACTTGTCCCTGACCTTCTATTTCTTTTAGAAGCTTTATGTGGATACAAGAAGCTTTATGTGGATACAATTACTATTAAGCATGCATTTGGTTGTAATATAATATCAGACAACTTTCTCATTCCATAATGGTTCTCTTTTCCACTACTTGGCTTTATAAGGAGCCTCAGGACTGTAATTTCCAAGGACCAATCCCTGATCTAAGCAGGATACCTCACCTTGTTTATTTGTAAGTTCATATATTTTCCGTTCTTTCCTTAGTACTTCTATGATGTTATGGTTTTCCCATTAGAATAATGAAGCCAATGTTCTGTTTCTCCTTGTGAATTATTTTTATATAAATTTCAGAGACCCTAGTTTAAATCGTCTAAACGGTCAGCTTTCTCAGGATATCACAACCATGAAAGATTCTTAATCTTCCACTCCGCGTATCTCAGTGTTTTTATGTTCTCTAGGAATCTGCAAGATTTTGATCCTGTGGACTATGGCACCATTTCTTTTTCTGTGGATTTATATTTTTATTTGTGTAAACAATATGCGCAGTGATTTATCCAACAATGACCTCACTGGAAGCATTCCTGCCAACTTTTCCAACAAGCCTAGTCTTCAGGAATTGTAAGCGTTTTCTCCGTTGCCTTCATCTTTTAAAGCCAAACTCTTTCTTTCTTATTTTCTTAATTTGTGAATCGTAAGTCCCATATTTATGTGCCAGTTATTCCTCATGGCAGCTAACTTTCCAATAATTAATCGAACGGTTCGTTTCATCCTCCCTTTGGCAGAAGAAGACTCTGAACGCAACAGAGTCTCATCCTGTAAGCCCCAAAAAGAGCAAATGTGCTTTAAATTTTTTCAATGCCGCCGAATCTCTGCACCTCACATTTTGGACCCAGTATGCTGCGAACAACGTTAATTTTTGAGTTTTTGATCAAAGCACAGTTGATTTTTAAATTAATTATTAAAATAATATTATTTTAAAATATATTATCAAAATATTGTTGTTTTGACTTATACGAAATCATTAAATTAACTAACGTAAGGTTTTAATCAATTCTACGTGAATTCACTAAACGCTTTAACAAATTTTATGTGCATTTCCTAATCAATTGCTGTTATTGTTACGATGATATTAGTTTTTAATAATATTATTTGGGTTATTATTATGTTGATATCTTTTAATTATACTATTACGTCGACATTTTTGTAAATTAATAAAAGATAATATTATTATAAATATAATAATAGTTTTTATTATTAAAAAATTATTTTATTTATGATTAATGATAACAAATTTGTTTATTTACATTATAATTGTGTAATTATTTTAAAATATTTAATTTAAATTGTATTCGTCTAATTATTTTTTTTAAATTTAGGTTGTAATTATTAGTTGTAATTGTGTAATTATTTTTTACACCCTAATTACAACCCAAATTTAAAAAATAATTAGACAATTGTAATTTAAATTAGATATTTTAAAATAATTATATAATTACAATCCTTATAAACAAATTTATTGTCATTAATAGTAAATGAAATAATTTTTTAATAATAAAAACTATCATTATATTTATAATAATATTATCTTTTATTAATTTAGAAAGTTATCAACATATTAATATAATTAAAAAACACCTACATAATAATAATCCTAATAATATTATTAAAAAAATAATATCATTATACTTATAACAATAGTTGACGAGAAAATGTGCGTAAGATTCATTATAGCCTTTAACGAATCCACATAAGATTCATTGTAAGACAATTGAGTGATTTCTTGCAAGTCAAAATAGTAACATTTTGGTAATATATTTCAAAACAATATTATTTTAATAATTAACTTAAAAAACTGTGTCATAATGTGCAAAATATGAATTCTGTCGCTAAACATAAGAGGTGGGAGTCGTTGCTAATCTTTTTTAAAGATGTTATTAGATCACCTATATGAATCTATTCTTTTTAAGGTTATTCTAAGCTTGACTAAAATACTTTAAAAGAATAGATTCTGGTCTATGTTCAGAACTAGATTTGGGAGTTTGGTTACATGTGGGGTAGGACCGCACCCCCACAACGCCCGTTACGAAGACAGAACCTAGTTAACCTCAAGTTGAACTAAAGGTCCTATGGTTTAAAAGGTCTTGATTTATTAATTAAAAATTTCAGCATTGAAAATATTTTCTAAAGAATTCTCTATTATATTGGTGGAATGTCTGAGAAAAATTTTCTCACTTCAAGAGGATCAAAGGAAATCTATTTGCTTCCTTAAATTGACTTCATCGTTGGATTCATTTTAATATTTTATGTAAAAAAAATAAAAAAAAAGATCTAAATTTTATGTAAACATCTAATTTCGTCATTTTTAATAGAAAATTAAATATTGAAAATATTTTTTAAGAAATTCCCCATCATGCTAGTGGAATGCTGAGAAATATTTTTTCACCTCAAAAGTATTCAAAGGAATCTATTTGCTCTCTTAAAGTAACTCCGTTTTCGAATTCATTTTAATAGTTTATGTAAAGAAGTAAAAAAAAAATTGAATTTTTATTCTTATCTAATTAGTCCTCTAACATCAAGTTATTAAAATTAACTGAGATCTTTAATATTGAAAATTATTGACTAAATTCTCCATTGTGTTGGTGGAATTTAGGCAAAATTTTCTCACCTAGGAAATTCTTAGAAGTAAATCGTTTGTGACTTCTTCGAGTTCCATCATTGGAAAAACATCTCAATTAATTTTAATTAAAATTTATTTTTAAAGTAAGAACAAATTATTATACAACTTTTTAAAGCGGATTATTAATAATATATTATAAATAATAATATTTATCCAAGTAAGAAAATCATATAAGACAAATAAAAAAATTTATATCACATAATCATAAATGATTAATAAAAATAAATTTACTCTAAAAAATCAATTATTCAAAGAAAATTCAATAATAACATCAAAGAAATAACAATACATATTAAAAAAATGAATATAAACACAAAAGACACACACATAATATATATATATATATATGTGTGTGTAATGAATAGTATATCTTAAAAGTAAAAAAAAAAAGAACACATGGATTGGGACCCACATGAATCATGTTGGGACTTGATTTTGGTTCATTTAAACTTTTTTTTTTTAATTTCATTTGCCATCTGTTCTTTTTTAAGAAAGAAAAAAAACTTTC
Organism: Adansonia gregorii; assembly: GCA_038382025.1. Taxonomy (NCBI): domain Eukaryota; kingdom Viridiplantae; phylum Streptophyta; class Magnoliopsida; order Malvales; family Malvaceae; genus Adansonia; species Adansonia gregorii. The sequence continues at coordinate 1,623,870 of JBBYHO010000008.1, read as the reverse complement.
AACTTTCAAACTTTTTTAGCACCAAAACAAGCGTTTGAAGATGTGAAATTCATACATCACCAAAAACTTTAAGATTCACAGTTTCTCGTCGTTGAAGAATAAAAATTCCAAAAATTTCTTTTAGAAAATTTTGATATTTTTAAATAAAAATAAAAATAAAAAAGAAATGTGTAAAATTACCTTATAAATAGACTTTTAGCTTCCTTCCAAACCCGAGACTCCTAAATTTTTTTTAATAATATGTTTCTTCCCCCATTTTTTGTGTCTCTATGTGTGTACCCTAATCAGAATTCTTGAGTTCTATTTATAGGGCTAACGAGGGGACAAAGAACTAATGATGAAATCAAAATCTCTAATTCCCTTTCTAAAATTTAGGATTCAAATCCCATAATTTTAGTCATTCAACTCTAATTTTACAGATTTTTGGCAACTTGATTTTAATGATCTTTGACCAATCTTTATCTCAATTCAATCTTGATAGATTTAGTCACAGAATTAGAAATTTGCAATTTTAACTTTCTTTTTTTTTTTTTGTAAAATAAAAATAAAAATTTTCAAAGGTATATGGGCTTTCCAAATATTGGATTATCGAAACAAAGCCTAAAATCGAGTGTCTACAGCTGCCCTTCTTTGTGCACTTGCTATAGAATAGGAAGTGTGTAAAGACATACGCACTAGTATCTTAGACCTTATTGCAATCATTGATATTTTGAGAAATGCCCCTTCAACCAAGCATAAACATAAAAAAAAATTCAAACGAGAAAACTCTTCCACTAAGGCTTTAATTTTAAAAATTAGAAATAACTCCTCAATTGAGGCTTTAACTTTAAAATCTATAAAAACTCCTCCACTGAGGCTTCAACTTTAAAAAATTTGAAATAACTTTTCCACTAAAGCTTCAACTTTAAAATCTATAAAAACTCTTCCAATGAGGCTTCAATTTTAAAAATTTGAAAAAATTCCTCCACTAAGGCTTAAACTTTAAAATTTGTAAAAACTCATTTACCGAGGCTTCAACTTTAAAAAGTTTGAAATAACTCCTTCACCAAGGCTTCAACTTTAAAAACTTAACCAAGCAAGTTTGATATTGATGAAAAATCACTCTTAAAAAGCAAATCTGTGCTTAAGATGCTATGGATGCTATGAATGGAATGCAATGCATCTACAATGAAACACCATGATCATGAACCCAAACACTCCCAAATCATGATAACAAAAAAAATTCTCAAGCTTATCACTTTGTCATTGATTAAGAAATATCCTCATTGTCTCATCAATTCTAATTTTTCAACTTTTATTCTTCATTGATCAAACTAACTTGCCCCATTTGAGTCGTATTGTACATTCAACACCTCAATTTTACTGCTCTTACTCATATTGTTTTTACCATTTAGTTCTTTATTTCCTACTAAAGTAATGAAAAAAAAAATCTTTTAGTGACATCATAATTTCCAATTCAACAATAAACAAAATGCATTGTACATTTCCTCAACTAGAATACGGGGAAAGGTAAAAGGGAAAGCAATGTCAACTAGGAAAAATAATTCTCTATTATTATGAGAAAAAGAAAAAATGAATAGAATTCAATAGGAATTCAATTACGCCATTTCGAAGAAAATTACAAAGGAAATCTAGATAAGGTAATTGGCACTTAAATAATGAACATCCAAATAACCGTGATTAGTCCAATCCTTGACTTTTCCTTGAAAACTTGCTCGATTGATGCCCACAACATGCTTTAGACTAGAATTTGCCCCTTATTCTATGATCTTCAACCGATGTTGATTTTTCAATGGTCCAAACTACTCTTCAAGTTTCCAATTTCAAGGATTTTGCCTTAATCACGAGAGCTTCAAATGATGCTAGATTTTATCTAAGCCATTTTTTAAGGTTTTCAGCTTATATCCCATCAATAACCTAAATTACCCTTATGGGTTTTCAATTTAAGTTCTCATTTTTTTCTTTTTTACTTCAAGCAAAATATTTTTTTTTACAACATCTGAATTGATCAGGTTTGGTAATTCATCCCTATCCATTTTAATCGAAATTAATGCCCTACCTGAAAAGGCCTTTTTCACTACATATAGACTTTCCCAGTTTGGTATCCATTTCCCTTGATGATCATGTTAATACGGAAGAATTTTCTTCAACAACAATTCTTCTTCTTGAAAGCTTCTAGGGTGGACTTCTTGTTGTGTGTTCGTATCATTATCTTTTGATATAGCTAGCCATGACAAAGTGCAGTAAGCCTCTTTTCTTCAATGAGGTTTAGCTGCTTGTATCATTCTTGTGTCTATTCAGCTTCCTCTAGTTCAACCTCTTTCAATACCTTTAAGGATGGTGTTTCCACCTCAACTAGTAATCCAGCCTCTATCCCATACACCAACGAAAATGAGGTTGCCCCTGTAGATATACGCACAGATGTTCTGTAAGCATGCAAGGCAAAAGGTAGCTCTTTATGCCAATCTTTTTATGTCTCAGTCATTTTTTCCATAATTTTTTAAACATTTTTGTTAGCTACCTCTACTGCTCCATTAATCTTTAGATGATATGGTACAGAATTATGGTGTTTAATCTTGAACTATGTGTACACTTCTTTCATCATTATGTTGTTCAAGTTAGGAGCATTATTTGAAATGATTCTCTGTGGGAGTCTATATCAACATATTATCTCTTTTTTGATAAATTTACAGACAATTGTTTGCGTTACATTTGCATATGAGGCTGCCTCCACCCATTTCATGAAATAGTTAATGATAACAAGAATGAACTTGTGTCCATTTGACCCTTTTAGGGTGATTGGTCCCATTAAATCCATACCCCACATTGAGAAAAGCCATGGTAGTGCCAAAATATGCAGTTCATTCAAGGGCGTATGAATCTTATTAGCATAAATTTGACATTTATGGCACTTTTGAGCGTAATCAATGCAATCACGCTCCATTGTTGACCAGTAATAGCCTACCCTCATAACTTGCTTGGTCATCATATGGCCACTAACATGTGCCCTACATGCCCTATCATGTATTTCTTCCATTATTCTCTTTGCTTCGGTTGCATTCACACAGTTCAAAAGTACTTGATCTTGACATCTTATATAGCACATATCAAGGAAAAAACCTATAGCTAACCTATGATGAATTTCTTATCATTATCTAATGCATGCTCAGGATACTACTGATACTTAATATACTACAAGATATCATAGTACCATGGTTTCCCATCAATCTCTTCTTCTACCTCAGAATAGTGTATAGGCAAGTCTTTTATAGTCAGCTCAATAGGTTGGATATTAACATCAGTAACCACTTGCAACATCGAAGCCAATGTAGTAAGAGCATTAGCGATTTGATATTCTTCTCGAGATAGATGTTGAAAATAAACCTTTTAAATTGCTTAGACAATTCTATCACATGCTTTTGGTATAGAACCAACTTCGAATCCCTTGTCTCTTATTCTCCTCGGAGTTGGTAAACAACCAAAGCTGAGTCTCCATACACATCCAACACATCAAGTTTTCTATCAATTGCTACTTGTAAGCCCATAATGCAAGCCTCATATCTAGCCATATTATTAGCGCAACTGAAATCCTATCTAGTAGTGACTGAAAAATAATTCTCATATAGGGATACCAAAATTATGCCAATCCCATGCCCCAAAGCATTTGGTGCTCCATTAAAATACATCTTTCATATTTTTCCCCACATCCTTCTTCATCTACTTGGAGTACTGCCATCACATCTTTGTTTGAAAAGTCAAACCTTATAGGATCATAATCATCAATAGCTCTATTAGCGAAGTATTTTGCTATTAACTCCCCTTTACATTCTTTTAGGTTACATACACTATATTATACTCAGAAAGCATGACTTGCCATCTTGCCATCTTTCTTGACAAGGATGACTTTTCAAAAATGTATTTCAAAGGATCCAACTTTGCTATGAGTAATGTAGTGTGGTATAGCATATATTGCCTAAGCGTATGAGATGTCTAGGCCAATGCATAGCACATATTCTCTAGCAAGGAATACTTAGACTCGTACTTAGTGAATTTTTTGCTTAGCTAATAAATGGCTTACTCTTTCTTACCCCTTTCATCTACCTATCCTAGCACACATCCTATCGATCTTTCTCATACTATTAAATATAGAATCAAAAGTTTCCCTGAGATTGACTGTACGAGAACAGGCAAATTTGATAAGTATTCTTTGATCATTTCAAAATCTTCTTGACAATCCTGATTCCATTCACCTGTGCTGTCTTTACGAAGAAACTTAAAGATAAGATCACATTTAAATGCACGTGGAGAGATAAAACGAGCAACATAATTCAGCCCTCCTAAAAAATCTCTCAGCTCCTTTTGTGTACTAGGAAGAGACAAATTTTGTATGGCTCGTATCTTATCAGGATCCACTTCAATCCTTCTTTTGCTGACTATAAAACCCAGCAACTTTTCAGAACTGACACCAAATGTACACTTGACAGGATTCAAGTTGAATTAAATTTTTTTAGCCTTTCGAACAATTTCTTAAGGTGGTTTACGTGATTTTCTCCCTCACAGGACATGGCTATCATATCATTAACAAAAATCTTAATTTCTTTGCGCATCATATAATGAAATAATATCATTATTGCCCTTTGATAAGTTGCTCCAGCATTCTTTAGTCTAAAAGGCATGACCTTAAAACAAAATATTCCCTACATGGTTACAAAAGTAGTTTTCTCGTTGTCTTTAGGAGCCATCCAGATGTGATTATAACTTGAGAAACAATCCATGAAAGAGAACGAAGAATATCTTGCAGAGTTTTCTATAAGAGTATCAATACGAGGTAAAAGAAAGTTGTCCTTTAGGCTTGCCTTATTTAAGCCTTGATAGTCCATGCACATCCATACTTTCCCATCCTTTTTAGGTGCTGGGACTATAGTGGCTACCCATTCAGGATATTTGGCTACTTCTAGAAATCTTGCATCAAATTGCTTCTTAACCACTTCTTTGATTTTTAATAGCATCTTTAGTTTCATGCGTCTCATCATCTATTGCACTGGTTTGCATTTTGGCTTTAGAAGCAACTTATGCTCTACAATGTTGTTACTTAAACCTAACATATCTTGATAGGACCACGCGAATACATCCACATATTCTTGAAGTAATTCTTTTAGCCTTTGCTTATCATTAGGTGAGAGTGATGTTCCCATTTTAACCTTTTTTTTTCATCCTTTAGATTAACCAGCTCCATAATTTCTTAATGAGGTTCTATGGACTTCTCCCCTTATTCCACTAACCTCAACAAACTGGGTGATAAGGTGTTATCATCCAAGTCTTCTTCATTGTCAAGTTCACCAACATGAATAGAGTTTTTAAAGTCAAATCTCAAATTAGCACTATCATGATCGCTTGTATGTTCATTATTTGCAAACTTAAAAATGGTTGAAGAGGTGTATATTGGTATACGTGCGATATGAAAATGAAATGAAATAGGATGAAAAGGAAATTTACTAAAATGCATTCTATTTATTATTGAAACTAAAAATGACAAAAGCAAATTACCCCATACATTAATAAATTCCCTAATGTTCTTAGGCATGAACCATTAAGGAATATATTATTAAATTACTTGGGTAAAGGTTCAAGAATAATAGGCAATTTCATTATCTTTCAGTTCTTTAGTGTACTGCCTGAAGGTGTTGGATACACCAAAGGATCTTCTTGTTGACTTTCACTCTCCACCGTATGAATTGATAAATCCAAAAAACTTCATCTATTTCCTCAATTGGTGTTTTCTTTGGAGGATTTAGGTTGATGAATCCTCCTAAAGAAAAAGTGTCATACAAGTGAGGCATGATCAGTTTATTAGATCCTTGTGTATGATTCATATAATGGCCCATTCCTTGTTTCTTTTTATTCTCCATTATCTTTCATCTCTCTTCCAATGTTGGTATATATCCCAATCCAAATATTTCCTTATTCACCAATATGATTCACAAATTTTTGATTTCTTACAAATTTTTTCCCAATCCAGCTCCAACTCGCCAACCATTCTTGACCGTTTGATTAAACAACAACTGAGCTATTTTGGGTATGTTGTTTTAGAACCTTTACCCACATACGTTGTATTGACGAACTCAAATGATCTAAAAGAACATTCCAAGGCTTCTTCAACAGCTTCCATATATGGGATCGATGATAGCTAAATGACTAGTAAATCTTCTTCTCCAGGCACACAAACTTGATTATTATTCACAACAAATTTGACTTTTTAATGCAATAATGAGGGGATAGCCTCTGCAGCATGAATCCATGGCCTCCTCAATAAGCAGCTATAGGATGGTGAAATGTTCATTACTTGAAATTTGACATTGGAAGGGCAAGGATCAATCTATAAAGGGATCTCGATATCACCCAACAGCTCTCTGCAGGTTCCATTAAAAGCCCTTACCACTATACTACTAGCCTTTATGTAGGATATATCCACAGTTGCTTGGTTAGCGTATTCATAGGCGTGACATTGATTAAGGATCCATTATCAATGAGCATCTTAGCCATAGTGTGGGTTTTAGACCTTGACGTGATATGCAAGGCTTTAGTACTACTATCCATCTATGGGTATTTCATCATCATTAAAAGTTATGTAAGTGGAGGTAACCAAACTCTCAGCGATATGGCTCACGATTTCAACAGAGATGTCATGAGTGACATAAGCATGATTCAGTGCTTTCATCATTGCATTTTTATGGGGCTCGAAATTTAGCAATAATGATAACAGAGTGATACATACTGGTATCTTATTCAATTATTCCTCCACACTATACTCGTAAGCTTTTATTTCTATCACAAGTTTCTGGTATTCTAAATCAGAGGTCTTTATTAGGTTTTTTTCACTTTCCCATTTTTCTTCTTTACTTTTTAATTCTTCTTGTTCACCTTTTTCTGATATCTTGAAAGAATAGCATTGTCCACTCCTAGTCATTCCCCTTATGCCGGTTATTTGTGCCAAATCTATAGAGTAACTCAATGTTGGCTTAGTAGTTGTAATTACAACTTTGCAATCATACTTCCATGGTATAGCTTTGTTATCCAAATAAAGGAATGGACTTGGCACATTAAAAGTAAGGATAAGCTTATTAACTAGAGCTGGCTTTAACTTCTTATCATAGTAAATGTCACCAACTTGACCTTGAAAGATAGCCCAGATAATGCTTTTTCATTAATAGCATTTATCTTATTATTCTTATGATCTTTAAAGAACTCTACTTGCAATGAATCCATCAATCGTTGCACCTTTACTGAAAATCGATGTACTCTTGGACCAAATGACCTATGACCTATATGTGGTACTTGTAAGTTTTAAAAGGATCATGTGTCCCGCGATAAATACTTAAATTTGTTGGCATATGGCAAATTATGTCAGCTTTGACTAGAATGTCAAAGATTTACCTTAACAAGATTGTAATATCCTTCACCTTTCTTTTAATAATTCTTCCCTTCTTATCTCACAAGGCAGTAATTGCAGGTCCAACATGATTAGGCAAAGGATTGCCATTGACATTTGGCTCTTCTTTTTTTTTTCAAAGTTTATTAACCTGGCTTTAATTAGGCCTTGCACCTTATACTTTAATGCAATGTAATCCTCAGTAGAATATCTAGCATTTCCTGCATGGTAATCATATTGAGCATTAGGATTGTACCATCTAGGATATGGAGGTTTTATGGGCTCAAGATATAAGGTGCAATTAAATAGTTCTTGATGAGATCTAGATGTAATTGAGTGTAGGTTATAGGGATATGGTTAAAGAGAGTTCTTTCTTGATAAGGTCATGATGCTCTTTGGTTGTTAGTAATTGGGTCGTTGGGCTGATGGAATCACAGGTCTTGTTGGTAGATAGGTGCTGAGGGTGAAAAGTTGGTTGAAAAGTGGGTGATGGTGTAGGTGGGTGGGTATAGGCAATGTTGTTTGAACTTGGATAATAGCTTTGGTGGATAAGATATGGATTGTAAAGTGTGAATCCTCTATGTAATCCTTCATAAGTAACTGCTTGAACCTCAGATTCCTTTTTTCTAAGGACTCTTTCTTTTTTTGCCCTAGATGTATCTCTTGCCTCTAATTTCCTGCTCTTGATAGCATTTTCGGTAATTTCCCTATGATCACCATATCTGTAAAGTTTTTCATAGCGTTCCCTATCATTTTGTCATACTAAGGAGCTCAAAGAGTACTGCTAAACATCATGGTAGTTTCCTTCTCAATAAGAGGTGGCTAGACTTATGCAGCTAGATCACTCCATTACTGAGCATACTCTTTGAAACTTTTCATTCGCTTTTCCTTCATTGCTTGCAATGCCATCCTATTAGAAGCCATGTCCACAATCTGTTTACATTGTGAAATAAATGCCCTGGCCAATTCTTTAGCAGATGTGATTTTTGTCCAATTATACATACTATTTGGCAGCTGAACCTGTAAGACTATCTTAGAAGACATGAATAAGCAACTAGTCATCATTTGCATGAGCTACCATCTTCCTGCAGTACATTGTAACATGTATCACAGGATAGGTAGTGCCATTATATTTCTCAAAGTCTGAAGTTTTGAACTTTGGTGGGATTACAATATCGGGCACAAGACAAAGTCCCACAGCATCTATGGATCCAAAAAAGTTGATTCATTCCACAGCTCAAAGCTTTTTTTCCAGAAGACTTATTTTTTAGGACCTAAAGTCCTCTTTTCCTTTCTCTTCATTGAGCTTTAACTTCTTTTATTCATTTGGGTCATCTAAATTAGGAACTTGAATTAAGTCATTTGGCTTTGGCCCCATCATTAAAATAGTAACCTCTGGCACTTTAGGATATGCAGTAGGGATTTTTTCACTGACCAACTTGTACTCAAGATTTTGGTTTTTCTTTTTCATCGAGTCTTCATCCATTTTCCTTTTCCCCTTGTTCATTTCTTTTATCATTTCTATCAATTAAGCTAGTTGCTCTCTCATTTCCTCTTAGGCTCTCTCTATTCTTTCAATCTTGTTGGATTGCTCTTTAGCCATGATTCTCACTCGTGATCGGGTACTATAGTGGTGCAGAGAGATTGCTCTGTGAATTTCAGTCGACAAGCTATCTTTGAACCTTTTTGTTACCAAAATATTGAGAAATTAGGGTATCATGAATCTAAGCCAGTTATCACATAGTTTTTAATAGAATGCTTGAATGAGTTATGCAAAAAAAGGATATTTGAGGGTGATCGGTCCCTTGATCCCTCTCGTGCTAGCAATATAGGTTCTATCTAAAAGGTCTGGTGGGATGCATTCCCTGCACTTTTTCTGCTCATTCATCCCATTGATAAAAAAGAAACTTTATTATTATTCTCAATAATGTTTTAAATAACAACCATGAAAATAAAGCCTAACATCTATGGCCTCTAAAGAAACTTCATTATCTGTCTATAATGATTCTGACCCTTTTTCTAAAAGTTTGAATAATCTCTGGTCATGAGGTTGGAATAGGTGCACACTCGCCTTTAACTCATTGATCTGATAATGCATTTCTTCTATCTGGTCGAATAAATGCACAAGATGTAGTTGTTTTCTCAAACTCATGTCTTAGGCTTGTCCATATTCTTTTTCTAGCCTTTCAAGTCTAAGGGTTAACCTTTGACACCTTTCCTCCTATCTTATACGTTCTATGTATATGTCACAATCTTGTTTCAACTTTTGAATCCTCTTATTTTGCTTAGATCGACTTTCTTCCAGCTTCCTGATCTTCTCTCATAAGTTCTTATTTTCTTGCTCTGCCTCATCTTTCTCTTCTTGCAGTTTTCTCTTAGCTAGTTCTATTTTTATCATAGGGTCAAAAGGCATAACTTGGATCGAATATCTGACGTTTTCTTTAAGAGGTAACACTATGTCCTTGGCTCGCTTCAAATGCCAAACTAAATATTCGGGGGAGGTATTATTCATAAATTTCCCTTCCTCTACTCAAATTATTTTCTTCCAAGCTTTGATGTCACCTTTTTTCTTTCTTAAAGCCCTTTTATCTATGTAAGCAAAGTCCATCTGATTAAGCCTGTGAGACATTGGGATAAATTGCTAGTAACCTACTTACCTTTGAACCATAGTCGGTGCGTAGCTGATAACTCCCTACAAACCTAGAAATAGAACCCAAGGCCAATCCCCACACTAGAATAAAGTCTAATCATGACACATCCAAGGAGTCTTCCATACTACATCTTAACTTGTTAACTTTCTCAAGAATGCTACCCATTCAATTTTTGTTTTGGGTTCTGGCCAAGTGCTATCACGAAACTCCTTGATGGGAACATTAGCAGTGAAAAATGGTTTGTGAAATCTGCTTTCTTTGCATTTGAAGTGGCTCATCATCCAAATGTGTAACAATTGTGCACATCCACTAAATCGTCCTTCCCTATTTTTTCAGCAGTGATTCATAGACCTGATTATTTCTGCCAAAATGGTTGGTGCTGCATTTATTTGGTGTTTGACCTGATCAACGAAGTCTACCATTACAATCTCCACATAACCTAAAACCTTGGGAAATATGACCATGCCATAAATAGCTAAAGCCATTATGCTCATAATCCTATGTTCTTTAGGATTTTTGGTGATATTAATCTCGAAGGAGACTCCAAGGAATGCAAGTACTTTTTCCTTTTTGTTTTCAATGACCTCGATTTTTTTAATCCCCATCATTTCAACAAGCTTCCAACGGTAACCCATCTTATTTTTTTTGAAATATCCTATCGTAGTTTAAAGTTTGAAGGTGTGATAATTCTGAATATTCCTCAACAGTTGGGACCATATCTATCTCGAATACAAAGCACCTGTACAAAAAGGTCCTAAAATTGAACTATGACCCTTATCAAATTATTGTCTAACTTGATTGGAAGAAGTACTCCTATGTCCCCATATTTTACTTGAAAAGCTTCCTGCTCAGATGAACTCAATGATCCCCAAATGTTCATCAGATCAGTTAGGTCATTTTGTGCAAGATCGAGGTGGAATTTTTCTGGGAGAGATGAGACATATCTCACTAGTAAACAATCACCTTCTACTAGCGGAGTTGCTTCTGATCTAGCCTTCATATCATTTGAAGACCTCGCACTTGGCAGATTCAGACTTTGGTAGTCTTGCTATGGATGTTACTTGAAAGTCCCTCTTTTACCAAAATAGTTATGTAACAAGATATTCTAATGTGTCATGATAACGTGAATGCATGAAAAGAAAAAGAAAATAAAGTAAAATGGTTAGAAAAATATAAAAATAATAATATAAATGTCGCGACGTACCCCAGGGTGGATCCTCGCGGATCTAAGAGTGTGTACGACTTAAAATATTATCATGACTCGGAAATATCTTTTTGACTAAGACCATTCTTCGGAGTTACGATAAAAACGAGAAAATACAGATTCTCGACTTATGACACAGTGAGGGGGACCATAAGACGAATCACTCATCTTATTGGTCTCG
>JBBYHO010000008.1:1590155-1612305 GCA_038382025.1 Adansonia gregorii | reverse complement strand
TTTCTTTTTGAACAGGCAATGCTTTGTAATCGTATATCCATTGTTTATTGCTTTTACTTTAAACATTCCTTAGGGTGTAACTTCCAATATCTCCCATTGAACTAGTACTTATGTAACTTTCCTTTCTATCATTTTTCGTGAGTGTTCTCTTGACAATTTCTCACTCTATTTAGAACTTCTCTTGATAGCTTCCTTAGAGAGTTTATAAACATGGGTTGATAGCTTCATTCAAAATTTTTGGCAAATATTCAACTATAATTCTCCACAACATTTTCCTTTGAAATCCTACAACCACTATGGCATTTACCATCCTCTTCCATTTACAGCCTTCGTTACCACCACCAACCACTGCATTTATTCTCTAGGTTCTACTCTAATATTTCTCACCAGTTTCCTATAATATTATGTTTTACTAGTTTGTAATGTTTTTTTACCTGATCAAAAAAAATCCTGTTCACCTCTCCAACTAAAAGAAGATCAACAGATCCATACTCCAATCCAATCTAAGAAACTCATGGACCATGCATTGGATTATAACACTAATAAAAAAAGACATGCTAAGTATAAAATTTGAAATTATGGACTATAAAGGATAGAGCATAATCCATGTCATTTGCAATGATTGCTAAATAGGATTATAAAGGGATTCTAGATTGAATCGTGCCAAACAAGTACATTGTAAGTTTAAACTTTATTTAGCTCCATAAAAAGTTGGTTGATCATGTACAAATTATTAATGACAAAATCAGCTGGATGTTCAATTATATAAAAAACTAATAGCTTATTGATAACAAACATGATAAAGAAGAGGTGAATAACTAAATCAAACCTTGAAAATGGTTAGTGCAGGGTTCTATTGTTCTTTAGAAATATCCAAGCATATATTTCCATTACTATTAATATTTGGTTGAAACACTTTGGTCCTAAATGCAACCTAAAATAGATAAAAAGATGTAATTGTGTTGATTTTTTACCAATTCATATCTCTAGTAATAAAAGGAACACAAATTTTATCAAGTATTAATTATAATTTAGCAATATACCAACAACTTAAAAATAAAAGTTTGCACAAATACATACAGAAATGCTTGAATATTTGATTTTGTGTACATGGTGTCTGTGTTTGCAATTTATAAGCCTTGTTCACCATAAAATTATGACCATATTATTTCTTCCCATTCATTCGCTTTCCTTTCTCACTCTCTACCTAACAATAACACTTCTCTTTCAATCAGGCAGGAAACCATAATCCAAAGAATGTTATTTCCCCAAAAACCTATTGTAGATTTTGACTAGAGCAGAGTACTACATAATTAATTTTTTTAAATTTTGGTTCCTTCTATTTTTAGTCGTTGCTTGGTTACTATTCTTATACATTGCATCATGATTTTTTATTTGTTACGTAATATTGGGTTGTTTTAGGGGCTTGGTTCATTGTTCTTATGGATTATTTAATGTTTTCTTGCCTGGTTCAATTGGTTCCTGATTTATGGAAGCAGAACATACTTTTTTTAAAAAAAAAATCTTGGTTGCTTCTGTCTTGGTCGTGAGTTGGTTCTTGCAACGATTTTCTTCAGTTACGTGAAAAAATTTTCATGGGTACTTAGAGATTGTACTTTTAAAATTTTGTTGAAAAATTTTTATGGATTTGGTGAGGCGATGCTTATGTCGATTTTTTTCTTTGGATATACTCTGTGTACTTTACATGGTTTCCTTGGTTGGTTTTATTCAAGAATTATGTTTTGCTACCTATTTTTGTTATTCTTTGTTTTTGCTTTGCAGCTATTTCATGTGCTTTTTATTTTACATTGGTTTTATTACTTAGGTATGATTCTATTTACTTTGCTTTTATTGAGGTTTTATTATGTTTTTATTCTTTTGATTACTCTTTGTTGCATGTTGTAATATTTTTGTTTAGTTTTCTTTATTCTTTATTTTGGTGTTTTGTTTTAGCATTATTGAACGTGTCTTGCTTTTTAAGTGTTTTGTATTTTATGATGTGCCACTCAATTTTTTATAAGATTTTTTTCAATTTCTTATCTATTAGACTTTTTTGTATATCTTCTTTGTTTTTGCTGAACATTTGTTCTCTTTTTCTTTGTTTGATTAATGTTTTCTTGTATTTTATGTTCATGGTTTGAGCTTGGATATTTTCACTATTGTTCAAGATGTTCTTATTTAAAGTTTTTCTTTTGGTTGATTTGTATGATTTATTGAGATTTTGTGCTCTAATAATTTTTTATGCTCCATAACTTCTAATTTGTTTTTCTTAGGATTTTATTTTGATAAATTTCAGTGCTTCTTTATGCAAGGCAATTATTGTTAACTATTAAGCATTTTGCAGCATCAAGTTTTTGAAGGTTTCTATTTTCCTTTTTTATATTATTTTATCATTTTATGCTTTGATATATAGTTTATGCTATTGTTTAAAATCGGTATGGGTTTTCACATATTGCGTATTTTAATTATATGTAGATTTAGATTTGTAGTTAGATTCAAGCCTTTGGTAAGTTTTAAAAATTTTGATATAATATTTAGCTTTAAAGTTACTCTCATATTTCTCTATTTTTGGTGTGACGTTTTTAGCATTGTGTAGGAGATCTTTGTCGGTAGTAGTTTTTCCTAAACTATTTTGTGAGGTTTGTCTACTTTGCTTTTTATTTTTCTTTATTGTGTTAAACATTCAAACCTTCTTTCATGTTTTATTTGGAATTGTTATACTTTTTTTAATTATTGGTTGTTTCAATGATGTGCTACAAATGCTTCATATTTCAAATGTTTACTGGTATTTTTTGTTATTTTGTTGTTGTGTGAAATCTAAGTTATTGCACAATGTGGTAAATATTGTTGAAATTAGTTATATGGAATTTATGGATTTTACAGTCATAAATACTTCAGCAAATAATTTAATGGAGGAACAATATATTTGGATCATGAAGTTTACATAGATTTATGTGTCAAACTTGGTGGCTCTGTCACAATTCAATCTCAAACAATATCAGATGGATTGATCCCATCGTATTTGTTTTGATTATGGCATTTACGCTTAATTTATTTTTAGTTTAATCATTGTTTGGGTGTCAGTACCAGTTATCGAAATCATTATTGTGTTTCTTTTGACAAAAAATGGCGTAATCATTTTGAGGAATTACGTACTGGTGCAAAAAAAAGATTAAGGATACAGTTTGAGTATATTATATTTTTGACTTGCTGTGTTTCTCTAGGATACATAGTTATAAGAAATAGTGTTTCATTGATCAAAATAAAAGAAAAGGTCTTTTATCAAGCTTATAAATTCGTGAGGGAGGATTAAACTCTATCAGAAGAAATTTCAAGAGTCTTTTTGGTGATTTGGTTCAAAGAAATCAACGATCCATCTTTCTCTAACATCTCCTACGTCTATGACCAATCACTTGTCACTGATGACTAAAAATCTTTAAGATTTGATTAAGGATCCATTTCCTTCTTCGTTTTATGTTGTTTGCTTAAGTTTTTTCAAAATCTAAACCAAAAATCATAGATCTATTTTTGAAATCCAAAACTTGCAACTTAAATCTAATTATTGTTCACCATTGCATGAGGTTTAAAAGGCAACCATTGTTTCCTCAGTGCCTCTATTATTTATTGATTGTTTAGTTTGTCAAGAAAATGACCCATGGCCCAATAAACAAAACAAGCTGAAAATTTTACTTTTCTACCTTTTTTTTTTTGTATTTTTGTTGTTTTTTTTTTGGGTTTGTGTGAGATGTTTTTTTAAGTTTTGTATTTTGTATTTTTGGTTTCATTTATTAGTTTATTTATAACATTTAGATCGGAATATGAATTCTTTTTTTGAATTGTTTTTGCGGAGTTTAGTTCATCATGTACAAAGGAAAGCAGAAGAGTTGGCCATTTGTTATACTTGTATTTGTTTGCTTTTTCATCATGCTACGATCGTATGCACCCTTTTGAAGTATATTTCACCCGACAACATAATTCAATAGTGGCAATGTTGTCTTCAATTTCGCAAAAATTTGACGAATATTAATCAAAATAAATAATTAACCAATTTTAATATATTGAAAAATTTATCTTTAACTATAAAATTTGAGCATGGAGATATAATTTCAATTACTGGATGAAATATAAACAACAGTTTAGTCAATGGATATGATTAGTGAAGTTGTGAAAAACAATTATAGTTTCAATTATTATCTTATTTCATTTTGTTTTGTAAATTTAGTTTCAGGAAAAGTGAGCCGAAAAATGAAAAGCAATTTTTTTATGAGTTATTCATATAAAAGGTTAATTAGATATTATATATAAATTCATATAAGAAAATTTTATTTTCCATTAATATTTAGCAGTATATCATGCTGCTAATTGTGATCTTAATTACTTCAACTATACTTTATTCTGTAAATTAAACAATAGCAATGGTATGATAAAGACAAAGTCATTGCAAATATCACAATTTTGATCAATAAAATAAGATGAAAATTTGGACATGTCTCAGTGAGTATACTTAAAACTGAGGAAAAAAAGGTCTTAAGTGGTAAAAAGTTTTATGATTATAAAATATTATAACAGGACAAGAAAAGGTAAAAATAATAATAATAATAAAACGTTATTTATTGCATTATTGATATTCTTTTCCCTGCTACGATGGCACACATTCTTAAAAAAAAACATATAATTATAAATGCATGACTACAATTTTAATTTTTAATGATAAAAAATTTTTATATGATTTTTTAAATTTCTTTTTCAATGCATTCAAAAAGTATATCAATATAATGAAATTATAGCATTCATGCATCGCTAAAATGTTAGAGATTTAAATTCTATCACCTAACAAGCATAACGTTTTTATTTTGATATATATATATATATATATTTTAAAGTAAATTCAAGTATAGAATTTTTTTATTATATTTTGGTGATGATAACATTTTAATTTGTTTGATTATTTTTATGATTTTATAAGTCTATAGGTTTCAAGTTTAACTTCAGGTGCTTAAATTATCTTTGTTTTCTTTTATTTTCCTGTTTCATGATATCTTTCTTTATTTAATTTTTTATTACTTAAGTTTCTTTTTTATTTGTTGTTTCATATAGAATCCACAATCTTCATGTAAGATTCCAAGGTGCTTTTTTTTTTTTTTTTTTTTTTCATATAGTAGATGTAATTTGGTTATATTTTTCTATCGTCGATCAGTGTCATTGTCTATTTACTATTTTGTCTATTTCCTTTAAAGCTATACTAAAGCATTTAAGAGGCTTTCAAGTTAGTTATTGTTTTACTCAACTAACTGAAATTTTTAAGGGAAGTACAATAAAATATGAAGTTAAACTTGACAAAAAAATTGGTCCAATTAAGGTAATTACGTTTAACTATCTTAATGTACTTGCCACACCTTACATATCCTAAGCATCTCTACTTTTCTTCTAAACTGTTTTACTATTTTAATTTGATCTTTCAATATTTGTCTCATTATTTTTTTATGATTTTTTTAGATATATATTGGTTCAAGTTTAATTTAAGATGCCTTAATTATCTTTGCTTTCTTTTATTTTCCTATTGCATGATATCTTTTTTATATTATTTGCTATTATTTGAAGTTATTTTTGTTTGTTATTTCATACAGAATCCACAATCTTTATGTAAGATTTCAATGTGTTATTTTTTTTTAATTTTGTATAGTAGGTGTAATTTGATTATGCTTCTCTATCATGAACCGATCTTATTGGCCATTTACTATTTTGTCTATTTCCTTTAAAGTTATAATAAACTCTTTGGAAATACTAAAGCATTTAAGAGCGCTTAAGTTGGTTATTGCTATGCTAAAGATGTTGTTAATATCTTTAACTGATTGAAATTTTAAAAAAGAGCAACGTGAAATATTAACTTAAACTTGACAAGAAAATTGGTCCAATCAAGGTAATTATGATTAATTATCTAAATGTACGTGGCGCACCTTACATATTCTAGGCAAACATATTTTTCTCCTTAAATGTTATTACTATTTCATTTTGATCTTTCAACATAAGTAATCTTATTTAGATTTCACAACAAAATATTGCAGAGAACATGTGATTAAGTTTTCTGTTGAATAATGATGTTCGCACTTTTTTTAGATTTTCAATTCTTTTTTTTAGGACAATTGGAAGTTTTGAGCAAATTGGAAGCACTAATTAAAAATTATCACATTTTTTTGTCTCCTAGATGTTTAAGGTTGGCACTTTTGCATTTTTTTTTTTTCAGTGGGTCTATCAAATTTTATTTTTTTTATCGATTTGCTGTACATGGAAATTGTTTTTTTCATGTTAATTTGTCGTAGTCAAAGAGAAAAACTGTTTCTGCAATTAACGTTCAAACCCTTTCCTTTTTTTTTTTTTTAAGATGAGATAGATGTCAACTAGGTATGGATTTTTCTTATGATTTTTTTTAAGAGACATGTTTGATATTTAGTTTTTATTATAATACATACTAGCAAAAGCTTAAGAATAAACTTCTACTCAAACTAAACTACATCTTCGACCTGAGCTTTAGTTTTATACAAAATATACATCTTAATCATTCTACACTAAAGACTCTTGGATACACTATAACTTGAAAATTTAGGGTAGTTTTCGTAAAATGAATTTATACATAGAGATATTAAGATATTTTTTAACCGAGAATATTTTGTTTCATTAACATTTGAAAAGTACTAAATATCTGTTATAAAATAGTAGCTCCAGAACTTGCTTTTTACTACAGATGAGGTTCAATAAGGTAATTTGTTGGTTATCAATTAATTCAAGTTCATATATAGTTTTAATTTGCTATTTTAATATTTTTTAGAGATTATTTTTGTTTTTATTTTTTAATTTTAAAGTTTTGAATGTTGTTAATGTCATTTCTAATTGATAAATTATGGAAAGATAAGATTCACTTTTTTTTTAATTCTCAATGGTTTCTTTGCTTAAGACATGGATAAGTCTATATGGACATTGTTTCAGATTCATTTATATTATTGACTTTGTTTACATTTCTTGTTTAAATTTCTCAATCTATACATGAGATTCTTATACTACCATTAATCATTTGTGTGCCCATCTTTGGGAATAACAATTAATGTCGAATTTATTGATGCTACCTTTGGTTTTTAGACATATAAACAAGTTACTGTACTGCCATTAAACTTGTTATGTGTTGATTATATAAAATAAAATATTGTATTCCTTTTATTTCCTTCCCAAAATGTTAAGTGGTAGAGATGAGTTATGAGTGGATTGATTTGAACTCTACCCCAAATTGTAAAAGATATACTAAAAATTTAGTGATCATAAAGACATTGTTTGTAATATGTCATAAATTACTAATATTGAACACTAGATTCAAATTAAATGGCATTGCATTTGTTTATTTTACTTTTAACGAGTCAAAGATGTCATATGGTCTTATAGGTTAATTGAATTTGTCTTTTACAAATTGTTTCATCTTACTACAGGATATTTTCAGAAAACTTAACATACCGAAGTTAATCACATTCTAA
This sequence comes from Adansonia gregorii, assembly GCA_038382025.1. Lineage (NCBI taxonomy): Eukaryota > Viridiplantae > Streptophyta > Magnoliopsida > Malvales > Malvaceae > Adansonia > Adansonia gregorii. The sequence continues at coordinate 1,604,785 of JBBYHO010000008.1, read as the reverse complement.
TTTATAACTCAACTTTTCTGTGCTTTCTATTGAGCTCTTGTGGCAGAGTTAAATTTTAAGGATTTGTATTATATTATTTTTTGGTATCTTAATATAATTATTTATTACTTAATAATTCTTTTCAGCATGTTCTAAATATCTATATTCAACTCTTTATTCTTACACTATGATATTATGATTTTTCATTTGTTTGCTACTTTCTTCTATTTAACTTTAGTGATAGAGGTAACGATTAATTGCTTAAATTCTATTTCTATCAAACCAAATATTTTTGTGCCAAAAAACGGTTGATGACAAATATAATGTACTATTCACGAATGTCATATTTATGCATTGATATTTTTGCTCAACATCATATTTATTTTTTCTTTATTTTCGTATAAGATTGTTATGCATCATTTCCTAATACTGCATTTGTTCTAAACTTTTTTTGAGTTAAGTACCTTTGTTTTCCTAGCAATTTTTAACTATAGTTACTATCAATTCCTCTCGCTTTTTATTACTTTTACTGCAAGCTTTTTCTAAATTTTATCTTTTTTAACTATGCTCTTTTATGATTGGAGAACATCTAATGCATTTCCAACCTTAAATGTTTTTTGTCTTCCTGAATTTGAGTTTTTTTCCGTTGTTTTTTTAATTAGGATTATCTTTGACATCTTACAGCTAGTCTTTGTTAAGGTAGTGCGTCGTGCTTTTTATACTCTTTTACTATATATCATGTTTTACTATATTAGTTTATGTTTTTGTTATACGTCATAGTGTATGGGTCTATTATTTTTAACAAGCTGAAATTGCCATGTGTTTAAACCATGCATGAATTGACATGTCCTTTTAGATTGAAATATGTAGTATAATTTGTTGATATTTTCAAAATTAACAAGCAACATTGGATTTTCATTGAATCACATTGCACATTGACATCTACTATATAATTGGAATGTCATTGAACTACAACCATCTAAGATGATCTATGTTCCAAGCACTCAATAAAGTGTTTTTTTTAATGCCCTTTGTCAACCGTATGATCAACTTATGATATGTAAAACAAAGAAAAAAGCTCTGTAATCCAAATCCATGTTTAGTTATATTATTTTAGACAATGCTTGCTGATTGCTGAAATCGATTGCCATGTTTTTTTTCTTTAAATCAGTACCTTTTTGTAACTTTTCTTATTGTGATAGATGTTATTATTTTATTATTTAATTTATAAAATTTATAAAAAAATACTAATTAGCATAATATCGCATGAGTATGTTACTAATTCTGTATTATTTTTGGGTCTGCTTTGCGTAAGATTAATGTACTCTCCAAGATGCCTTCTTTGACTTTTACAAGTGGAGTAGAGAGTAGTTTTTATATATTGTTTTATCTTACGGTTTTTGCTAAGATTTGCCCCTTTCCCTCTTCCTTTATTATTGCATTTACATGCCATTAATCATTCTACAAAATCTGGTGCTTTTCCAATCACAGTCTCTAACTACAATTTCTGATTCTTTTCCAATCTACGATACGAGGATAACAAAAAAAACATTTTAAAAAAAACCTTAACCCAAAAGGTATCATATTAAGGCTACTAACTACCAATGTTGGAATATTTTTAAAATAATGAAAAGCCATGTCTTCAAAGTAATGTCTCTTAATTATTTAATTAAGAATGATGTCTCTTGATTTTTTACCAAGTGATGTGACTATCCAAATGGAATGTATTTGAAAAAGTTATATCATATGAAAAGGTATTTCTTTGCGTATAAATAGAACCCCTCTCATTTAGAAGATATAGATAAAAAAATAGATAGAAAACTACAAATAAAATTTTGGTAGTTTTGTCACACACTGCTTAGTGCATAGTAGATTGATGTCATCAATACAAAATGCTGTCAATCATAGGGCTCCATTATATCCTTAAAGTTTATATGTCAGTAACCCTTTTGCATACCTAATTAATGGTGGGGATAAATAAAACCTTAAAGAGAGTGGCATTGCTACATAGCTTGAAGCCTTTGTCAACTTCTCATGTCTTTCGGTTCCCCACGTTCTAACAATTTTAAGGTTTTAGTTGTGCAATTTTATGAGAATTTGATTGAAGGTAAGGCAATAGATGAGGAGACAATAATAGTTGTAAAACCCAGCATTTAATAAACCATTGCCTAACATAAGCATGTTAGGATATAAATGTTATGGCAAGAATAAAAACGATACATGTAAAAGGCATGTTATGGAATGTCTAGTACGTATTTTTCCTTTTATATATTTAATTAAATTTGTAATGCAAATAAATTGAAGTGATAAAAGAGACAATTAATGGCGGCTCAAGTTTTTATAATGCTCCACATCCAGGTATATTTTGTAAACTTTTATTTAAATTAATTATTTATGTGTAAAATCCTTAATTTTTGGATATTTATTAACTTGTATTAAAGTCTCAATAGCTTATAATGAGATGTCTATGAAGGTATTTGAAAAAGTTACTACTAAACTTTACTTACAAATTATTATATTGGTCTTATGATTCATATTTGCTGTATATTATTGGTGGCTTATGATATGGATATTTCATGAATAATTATTACTATGCAAAATATATATGTTTATTGGCAATTATATATCTAATAAACTAAATGAAAGTTTATTATATAGATGGACATATAAGGTGGACTATTTTAGTAGCTTAAAACAACCATAAACCTAATGAGTTTTACATTTAGTTACACATTTTGATAGTCCACATTAACAAGGTTCAATAAAATTATGATTATTTAACCTATTTTATTATTTGTCACATGAATTTATGTTGGTTTTATGAAATAAAAAGTTGGACTACTTTACAAAATTTATTATCAATATAGAAGTGGTTTTGACTAGAAATGATATAAGTTAAAAATTATTTATACGATAATTTTTCTAGTCAAAGTAGAATAGTGAGAAAACAAAAGTTTTTATAATATAGTCACTATTCTAATATGAAAATAAAATCTTCTATTGAGAATGTGTAATATAGTAGTCATTAATTTGGCCACAAAGATTTGGAGATCTAACTGTGACTATATAATTTTATTTGATCTCATTTGGTATTAAGCGTATGCTATAATGCATATGAATATGATTATAGTAGATATAGTTTGAACAAATATATAAATATATAGTTTGTTTATGAATATGATAAAATGCATTTATATCCACTGTATATAGCATTGGTAAATAATCTCTAAATGAGTCATTATGGAATCATGATATAAGATTTGTAAAATATGGATGAGCATGGTATATAAAAGTAATGGAATGGTGGATTTTGTCATCCATTAATTAATACTTTCCATATTGATAGTTATCATAAGTGGCCATGCTTAAGGGATATATGAAAATATTCATCAAAAGTTAAGCTATGTGAAAAACTATGACTCAAAAATGAAAATATTAAAATAGCAAGAAGAAAGCTATTATCCTATTTGGGTAGAGGATAAGGCTTTGGTTATTAACAAGAAAATGACTAATAATGTCTTTGATGAAGGGTGTATTTATGTAATAGTCACTTGATAAGCCTGGTAATGGTTTGGTAATATTGACTATTGTTCTAAAACGAGATATGAAATACCCTTGTGTGTATATGGTTTGTTAATAAAAAGTCATGTATTTTGAGTATATATACACAATAAGTTTAAAATCATGTATTGACTATGACAACAAGCTATAGCAACAATATTGTCTTATCTCACCAAGGGATTTGAGGCCTCATTATAAGAAATTACTTAGTTGAAAAGGACAATGTAATGTATGGTTTACACATTTGATGATAATGAAATTAAGAAACAAATAAAATAGATAAATGTGTAACCATCATTAAAAATAGATAAAGTGATCACTATCAATGCTATAAAGCAAAGAATTAGTATTGTATAAAGGATATCCTTAATAAGTGAAATATTATTAAGAGCATTCTTTAGCCAAAGAAGGTATATTTATACATAGTGAGGGTGTTGGTTTTGTGAACCTTCAAGATACAAGTATTTATAGAAGTTCACCATGTGGTATGAAAATTAACATAGTTATTTTAGTAATTTAAGGATGAGGTACAAGCCCGTAATACTAAGTTACCCGTGATGAAAACTCGACTCAACACTTGGTATAATATTAAATCTTGAGTTCAATGAGACAGTACATCATCTGTACGTGGCTGCTAGCACTATAATATTTTATAGTATACCATCCCAGGTAAAGTGCTAAGTACCCATAATGATAAGGGAGGGATGAGTAAATATACTCTTAATAGACCCATAACATAAATATGTTAAAGTGTTATAGTTATGGGAACACTCTCATGGGATCTAAGTATGTGAGTGTAAAGTGTGACCGCTTCTAGAAGCTCAAGGGCTTAGCTTTAATAGCACTTATGAAAATAAGACACAGACATATGGCCATAATAATGTCCCCAGATACTATACATTAACTGGTGTTGAAATCTTTGTGTAAGATTTGTTCGGTTAACCAAATGGAATAGCTGGTTCAAAGCATAATCTACCATGCAATTTCGATTAACTTTAACATGTTTTTACTAAGTGTAAATTCAATCGTAAGACACCTTTATTTATGCAATAAATTTTTAAAATTATCAAAGTTTGGATTATTTTGAAAATAGTGGAGGATTGTTGGAACATTTTCAAAATAATTAAAGGTCATATCTTCAAAGTAATTTCTCTTAATTATTTAATTAAAAGTGATGTCTCTTGATTATTTATCAAGTGATGTGACTATCCAAATGGAATGTATTTTGAAAAGTTATATCCATATGAAGAGGTATTTCTTTGCCTATAAATAGAACCCCTCTTATTTGGGAGACATAGATAGAAAAATAGATAGAAAATTACAAATAGAATTTTGATAATTTTATCACACACTGCTTAGTGCATAGTAGATTGATATCGTCAATGTAAAACGCCGTCAATCATAGGGGAGGTTTATACGCCGGTAATCCTTTTATATACTTAATTAATAGTGGGGATGAATAAAACCTTGAAGAGGATAGCATTGCTACACATTTTAAAGCCTTCGTCAATTTTTCATGTCTTTTGGTTCCCCACGTTCTAACAACCAATACATGTATGCACATGGAACATGCCACTGCAATTTGTAACATCTGCACCATTTCTTCTTCAATTTTTTGGAACCTTGTTAACTAGCATGAAAGACCTCGGCTGTCCATTTCTCCCTACAACAGATTGAACCCACCTAGTTTGGAGTGGTACTGTCCCAGATCATCCCGTCCAGCAGGTTTGGAGTGGTACTGTCCCAGTCAACATCTCAAGGAGCAGGACACCAAAACAGTACACATCTGATTTGAGTATGTTTAAGGATTTTAATCACCTCAGGAGCACAATATCCGACTGTCCAAGAATGGAGTTGCACGGACATTCACAGGAGGGTCTAAACCCAAATTAGATATGCACTCGTCAAGATCTTGATTGAGGAGAATATTTGAGGACTTGATATGTCCATGGCTAAATTTTGCTCCACCTATAGAGTGGACGTCGGCAATTCCTCTGGCAGCTCCAAGGAAGAATTTTATTCTGACTTTTTCTTCCAAATACAGACGCTAATTTGAACAACAGGATGATGGCAAAAAATCCCTACTTAGTCAAACCTAAAGGCCCGTGAAGATGGTTTCAACGGGTCACTGCGAAGCTAACGCTTAGGGCATTATTTTTTGTGTTTTTCCTCCCCTCAATCCTTTTGGCTTTATTAGCTTCCAATGGATCAGAGACGATGATGCCTATTGGAAATGATAAAAATGAAGGCAAATGCCAACGATAACATTATTTTTTCTATCTTGGGAAAATGCTCTCATTTATATTAAATGAATGCGATCATTCTTACTATTATTATATATTTATATTTCTTTACATATTAAATTTAATACAAGTAGCTTTGTAGAAATTTTTAGCAAAAACTTACAAGAAAAAATTGGAGGAGGATATTAATGAAAATAGCACTCTTGCTTGCTCCAACTTCAAGAATGGAAGGGAGAGTAGTTTTCACTTTTCCTTCAGCAAGAAAAAGAGAAGAGGAAATAAACATATAGTAATGTCGTTGTGGATGGAAAGCAAGCCCATAAGCCCAAACAAACAAGTGGAGCGGTGGGGATTTGGGATGTATCCACTACAATACAATTATACAATTGTATTGCATTGCATGGGAATGGGCCTATGGGCTGTTGTAATCTGCAATCGAAGTAGAAAAAGAAATGGGGATGGGAGTAGTATTCAACTGGATTAGAAAAAATTAGATGAAAATTGGTAGACGGTGGGCGTTGACATCGCATCGCTGCCAAGTCGCTGGCTGGCTTGAACACGGAGGGAGGAGGTTTAATCAAGGGAAACGGAAAAAACAAAATCCTTTTGGCCTTTGGCATTAGGAATAGAAAGATTGAAGCAGGAACAAAAAAAGTACTGTAGAATTATAAGTAGATGGATTGAGCAAAGATATAGGAATAGGAATTAGGAAGGAAATGGCTTACAGAAGGAGGCAGCAGCAGCAGCAGCAGCAGCCGGGAATATTGACTTCAGCAGCAGCAGCAGCAGCAGCAACAGATGATTTGGTAGGTTTAGAAGTGGATGCAGCCAAAGCCATAAGGGCATCTTCCGCCCACAGAGATTCTTCTCTCTCCTCCGCTTACGGCTATGGTTCCCTTCATTCCTCATCTGCTTCTGCTTCTTCTCTCTCCATCCCCACCCCCAAGGTTTTTTTTTCCCCTTTGATTTGCGTAATTTTTATGTGCTCAACCTTCTTTTGCCCTAATCATTATGTAAAAAGAGCAAACCTTTTTAACGGATGTAACTTGTTGTGACTCCAGCACTTCCAGTCCAATGAATGCGCCTCTTTGAAAAATTTAAATGAATCCAAGCAAGGATTTTGGGGTTCTCTCGCTAGAAAAGCTAAAGCCTTTCTGGATGACGATAATGTGCACCAACAATTTGAGTCAGGTGGACGAGCTAAATCAGAGCTGCCTGAAGGGCCAACGCCGGAGAAGGTCAGAATCCAACATTATGCTCTTGGTCGCCCCAGTCCTATATACTAATAAGCCGCTGCGGCTTTATGACACACACCTTATTTCCTTTTCCCTTCCAATTTCTTGCGGTTGTTTTGCGTTGGAATATTTTTTTTTTCCTTTTTATTCTGATGATCGAGTCATATAATCGCTTGATTTAAACAAAACTTTGTCAAGTGTGCGAGCATTGAGTAAATGTTTCTTTACTTGTTCACTTATGAGTTCTTGTCCTACCTATTGAATATTTGTTTTCACTCTCTGCTATCTGCAGTACCACAATGTATACCAGTCACATTACAGGCATCACAAAACAGACAATCCCACATTTCAGAAGGGCCTAGGTGCAGTTGCATCATCGCTAAATTACATTGGTAATGCTTTTGAGGTCAGTTGATAAATGCCTTAATTTTCTTTGGTAATAAATATATAAATGTTCCTATTGTCAGTTAGCATTTACTTATAAATTGTTTGTTCATAATTAGGAAGGAAAAAAAAAAAATTAAGCGCTGTATTTTCTCTTTGGCACTTTTGGTCTCATTAAACTATTTCTTACCGCTTATATATTTTTGGTAGCCAAATGCTCACCATGCATTAATCTATTGCACTTTCCCTGCCATAGAACTTTCATGTGTCTCTTCATCTGTTGTTCTTCTTGAAATTGCTTATAAACCTGTAGTTCTTCATTCCACTTTGCTTTGCATTCAGGAGGGTCTTACGATTGTGGAGAATCGGACTGCAGGCATCATTCAAGAAACCCGCAAGCATATCTGGAAAAAGCCTAGTGGTTCTGTGTCACAAAATCAGGCTGCTAAAAAACCAGAAATGCAGCACCAAGTACGAACCACTGTGGAAGCTGATCAAGAAATTCAATTGAAGGCATCTCGCGACGTAAGGTGGCAGCTTTGTATCACTGGTTCATATAATGGATGTATTTTGCCATGTGCGTTGCTTGTAACCTGTGGTTTTCTAGCCCCAGAAGCCTTATTCCAGATTGTTTTAACAGTATAAAAGTGACATAAGTGTTTTGAACATGCGTAAGAATATAAGATTTTTTTTTCTTCCTTGTTTCTTGTATTTAATTTAACCCGCTGTCAAAGATGTCTTCAAACCATTTTTCAAAAAGCTGTTTATAGTTAAGTTATAGCGGCGTATATGTAAGAGGAGTGACCATATAAAATTGAATAGTAGTGTTCTCTTTTCATCATGTGGAAGCCAAGTGTGGTTTTGTAGGGGATGTGAGATAAGTTGCATAGATTTTTTTCTTCCTATGTAATGGCTTTCATGTGAAAATTGAATGTATGATTTGGCTCTTTAATTTTATAACAGGTTGCAATGGCTATGGCTGCCAAGGCAAAGCTTCTTCTCCGAGAGTTAAAAACTGTCAAAGCTGATTTAGCTTTTGCAAAGGAGAGATGTGCTCAGCTCGAGGAGGAAAATAAAATACTTCGTGAGAAACATGAAAGAGGAGATAACCCAGATGACGATGAGTTGGTATGCAGTTTCGTCATCATTGTATCCTTTGATATATTTATATTCTGTGGCATTTACTCCTTAGAAAGATCTGAATGTCTTGGGATAAAGTTCAAATTTACTACTTTACTTTGAAAGATAGACCAATTGACCACTGGTTTTTGAATGAGTGCAATTTTAACATTGTACTTTTAGTTTGGTTAAAAAATGGTCAGAAATTATCTGAACATAAATCATATGGAATATTCCTTCTACTGTTAAATTTTTACCATTTTTTAACCAAATTAAAAAAAAATGCAGTTAACACCAAACTTAATTTTCTGCCACAATAAGATGTCTGAAATAATAGCAGTATGCACGGAGCATTTTCTGGTACCTTCCTCTCACTGGATGATGGGAACGATCTGATAGGAACAGAAATGAGGGCTAGCCTGATCAAATTATGCGACGTTTCAGTTGAGCTTCCTGTAGTTTACCATGTTACAGCATGTGCCTCATTTCTTCTGAACCATATAGCATGAGTGCATTGTATGGCATAGAATCAAAGCAGCATCTGCATTATAGACTCATAATGCAGCCCAAAGTTAAGCTTTAAAATTAAGTCAACATAATCAGATTTTCTGGCTAAGCTTTTACTGGACATCATATGTTTTTATTCCATTAGTAACATTGTTAGAGCCCTTTTGTGTGGATTGAAAGTGATAAGGGAAGCAATTAAGTTTTTGACATGTAAAGCGATTCCAAAATTTTGATTCTCTTTTATTTCCATTTTCAGATACGTCTTCAACTTGAGACGTTGTTGGCAGAGAAGGCTCGACTAGCTCATGAGAATTCTATCTATGCACGTGAGAATCGCTTCCTGAGGGAGGTTGTTGAATACCACCAACTTACTATGCAAGATGTTGTATATTTGGATGAAAGCACTGAAGAAGTCACTGAAGTTTACCCTATCAAGATACCTTTATTACCCAATATTAACTCCATGCCTGCGACATCGGCTGCGTTACCATCTGAGGCATCTCTTGAAGCTAGTCTGCGAAATATCTCTGTCCACCCTGTGCGACCCCCTGAGTTTGCAGAGGGCTCCCAAAATTCTACTTGGCCAAGCTCTCAAGCTCAATTTTAGATGGCAAAGGATGCAAAATATGGCATACTTTCTATGTGGCCTCGCATCACATAATATATATTTTTTTATTAAGAATTGAGATGTCATTAATAGTCCTTGATTCACCTTTCATTTTTATTTTGACTCTTTCTTTGTTCTTCTTGGAATTGCTTTTAATTGCGGTCTCTCCCCTCTTGGGCCAATGTTAACTCCATGTCCGTTTGGCTTGATGAATTGATGATCTATTTTTGAAGGATATTTTGTTTTATGCAGAAACAAAAACAAACTTAGGTTATTATTTGAAATTCAGGTTTTCTTTGCATCAATTTGTTTGTTTGTGGTTGTTAAATGTACGTTAGCGGTTACTGATGATTAAGGACTGAACATCATGACCATCAACTGTCTGTGGGTGCAGGATTGATGCTATGACGTAGTTAGGCAATTTGATGTATTGCCCTGCGCATAGCTAGGTTCTTAACAGAATCCTTTGTTGCCCAAAAACAGCGATGCAGTTTACATTTAGTTGTGAGGCCATAGAAAAGAGAGATTATGTTGAATATATGGCGTCTGGTTTCACAACAAGTGGCAGACTTTAGAACAACTGGAATACTATATTAGTTGATCCGTCGGTAAATACTTGATACCAGCTTGTTTGACCAATCTCCTGCAGAATGGCCATGTCCTTTCTCGTTCAAACCTAAAACCATTGGTACATTCCTTTGGAGAACCCAAGTAAAAGGAGCAACCTGTAGTAAATAGAACTGTTGGGAAGGGAAGGAACAAATTTATTAGTAAGCATAGGAGTTGAGATTTATTTTTCTGGCTGTAGCACGTAGGATTAGTTCATGCATGCACCTGTACGAAGCGGTAAGAATGCAAATAACGTTAATGTTAAAGTTCAACAAATGCAATTTTGATGCGACATTCATGAAATTTCAATGAGTTTTAACCGAAATGTTAACAAAGGCTTTGGAGCAACAAGTATTGTTTAATTATCCTTCGCAAATTCAAGATTCCGAGGACAACATGGTCGTTACTGCAACTAGGGAACATGTATTCATTACTGGAGGAATACAAAAAGAATCTTCTTTCCTTTCATCTTATGAATGCTTTACTATATGTTCTTGAAACATCTATCTTAGCTTTGCAGTTTGGAGTATAGTTTATGCAGTTGATAACAATTTTCTCCAGACTAGGGAAAAATTAAAGAATCATGCAAATTTTAGCCTACCTTGTGTTACCAGATCCATATTGCATTAAATTTTGTGAAATCTAGCTACTACAAAATGACAATGTTGCAGGGAAAAGCTCCCTACAGTAGTTTTAAAAATTATTTGAAAATAGGAAGGAAAACAAAGCTCCTATTTAAATGGAAAGGCTGGCTACGCATGGAAACAAATGATTGCTACTGTATTGCATATCAAAGACGCGCTGCGAAAAATGTAATTAGTTTGAGGCAAAGGCATCGTAAAACAAATTCCTTAGCAGACCATCAGATCTGTTTTCAGCAAAACCTTTCACCTAAATCATTCTATAAAACCCAGAATTCATCTAGTTGAATCTATACAAGCTCTTCGTTTTCGTGCAGTACTCAAGTTTCTCATAGACAAGGATATAGGTTTCTGACTCTCAAATGTATGAAACCCAAGAGAACAAATTATACTCTCCAAGGCACGACGTGCACTACTGATATGACTTTCCTTAGAAACCCTGGGCGTGTGATTTTCTAAGTTTGAATACCACACGCACACACATACATACATATGTTGGGAAACATATGTTGCACTGAGAAAAAACCTTCAAATTCGTTATATAAATACTGTTCTACATGTTAGTACATGAGGAACCAAAAACATGAGAAATTGATGAAAGTTTCAAGGCGTGTAACAATGTCACTTTTTTTAAGGTTTTATTTACCCCCACCATTAATTAGGTATGCAAAAGGGTTATCAACGTATAAATCTCGAAGATACAATGAAGCCCTATGATTGACGGTATTTTGCATTGATGACATCAATCCAATATGCACTAAGCAGTGTGTGACAAAACTATCAAAATTTTATTTGTAATTTTCTATTTGTTTTTTTTATCTATTTTCCTATCCATATCTTCCAAATGAGAGGAGTTCTATTTATAGGCAAAGAAATGCCCTTTTTTATAGACATAACTATTCCAAATACATGTCCATTTGGATATTCATACGACTTGATAACTCTTAATTAAATAATTAAGAGACATTACTTTGAAGACATGACTTTTCATTATTTTGAAAATTTTCCAACACTACATGCTTGGCTTTGCATAGGTGAAGTGCCACAGAATCGTGACCCCAAATTTTAACTAGAAGAAGACAAGATAGATGAAAGAAAAGAGGAAGAGATTTAGGCCAGAAGAGAGAAATAGGGAGCAGACAGAAAAGAGAATTTTGATAGTTCTTAATTCATACCTTTTCTGTATAATATGGTTCTCTCTCTCTCTCTCTCTCTACATATATATATATATATATATTCAGCAAACCGCCTCACCTATAACAGAGTTCTACATTGTCATCCTTCTGTCATTTGGGAACTTGTCAACTGAGTCTTTCCCTTTGCTGCCTTGCTTTAGCATATCACCTAACTCTTCTTTGCTGCCCTGCGTTATCATGACATTACCGTCCCCTTCAGAGGATCCTTGTACCCAAGGATCAGCTTTAAATCCAACCATTTCACCTTGAAAGTAAGGGCATAATTTCCCCACAATAGTCAGGCTGGCAGTGCCAAAGCCCCATGATTTAAGGGAAGTACAAGGGAAGAAGATAAAAGCTTCCAAGGCTATATCTTCAATTCCTATGACAGATTTAGTTCCACAATCTGAGAGGACACTAATAGTCTCGGATTGCGTGACATTGTAGCACTTTACTATGGTGACCTTGTTGCAAGGGTGCTTACACACGGAAGAAAAACGACTTGTGATCTTCAGCCCGAGGCATAACCCTTGCAAGGACAGAAGCTGCCGATGGATTGCAGCTTGGGACAAAGCTTTCCAATAGCTTGGAGGCCCCCGTTACCAGTCTTTGGGCAAGATTCAATGTTCAAAACAGTTAAATTAAGGCAATTCTCTGCAATTGCAATCAAATCTTTCTTTGTCGTTTCATCAACACTGAAAACCATAACCGGCATTCTCATCCACTGACTAAGTTTTGAAATAGTTCCACAAATGTAGCAAAACTCATGTCCACATCTACAAGTGTTATGATGGCACCTATCAGCATACTCATCAACAGCATCAAACATGAACAGAAGTTCAAGTCCCTTCTTGATTTTGTCAAGGAATAGTGAGTTCTCAGCAGTTTTCTTACTCTCACCTATGATGTAGAAGATATCTTTCTGGCCGGCCTTCATCCTAGTAACATAATCTTCTAAGCTGATCATCTCATCACCATTCTTTGTATAATAATACCTAAGCATATCAGCAAGCTTACTCCTGTTCTGGCTATCTTCATGATGCCCAGCTTGATGTTCTTGGAGAAAGCTTCATAGAACTTGGTTAAGTCCTCTTTGTTTTCCGCAATCTCAAAGAAAATCTAAATGAATTTCTTCTCCAGATTCTGTCTAATTACTTTGAGAATCTTTTTCTGTTGTAGCCTTTCACAAAAGATATTCAACGGAAGATCATTAGAGTGCACAACACCTTCGACAAATGACAAATATTCGAGAATGAGTTCCGCAAAATTGTCCATGATAAACACCGTCCTAAGATAAAAACCGTCCTAACATAAAGCTTAATATTGTTCAACTTCTTTCTTCTGTTAAAGAGATCAAATGGGGCCTTCTTGGGTACAAATAGGATAGCCTTGAATTCAAGCTGTCCGTTGACAAAAAAGTGCTTCACAACAAGATGATCCTCCCCTCCAAACAATCCTTTCCATACCTTGGCGTCTTCTTTCAGAACATGACTATCTACATTTTCATGCTTCTTCTGAAGTTTGGAACCAAACAATGCCACTTTTGCATCATAATGGCTATTCAATGGTTTAAAATCATTGGAGTACGAAGGTTCAGCAGGAAGCAATTTCTACATGGGTGCAGTCCACGTTGAAGCTGAAGGAAATTCTATATTGAGTGCATGATCTGCAGCTTCAACCAGTTTCCCAGCTCAACCTAACAGGTAAACTCTACATATATAACATTCGGGTATTGCTTCAAACCCATAATCCTCCACCGTAAAATCAAAGTATCAAGCCCCACAATCTACGAGCCTTGCGTGGTTAGAGTCCAAAAGAACAGCCATAAAAGTGGTCCAATCTAGCTTTATTCCTTCATTCTGCATTTTCTCAAATAGATGGAGAACTTTCTTACCTGCACCCCGTTGGGCATAACTAAAAATCATTGCATTTCAACAAGCTGCATCCTTTGGTCTCATCTCAAGAAATAATTTCCAAGGTCCACGTGCTAAATGGCAAAGTAAAGTAAACCGAAACTGGATATCTCTAGAAGCACCATAATTATCACTATATGAATTTCCAAGTCTAAGGTAAAAATGATGGTCCAGAAATGCCCAACTAATTCCTTTCCTTTACTCATGGAAGAATGCAATCTTTTGCTCCCACTAAAGCAATGTATCTTAAAGCACCGATCAACAATAAAAGCAACAGTAATTTTTTTTTTTGTTTGTTTGCATACGTACCATTCAGGGACAACCCTGACTCAATGCCCACAACCTGCCAGCACTCCAAGCAAAAAACCACAAACATCACCTAATCCTCCTATCTTTGAATAAGGTGCAGCTTCAGTAGTAAGAAATATACGTTACATTGCTTTGGATTTTTTTCTCTTCAATTTCCTTATCTTGGACTTTAGTACCAGTGGCCTCATCTTGATGAGATTCAATGACATGACCCTCTGTTTGTTTTTTTTGAGAGCTTGGAGTAAGTTGCAAACGACGAATGCTGTTTGTTGTACGAGTTAGATGATCGATTAAATACTTCATCATCACGTCAAAACATAATCAGACATTGATGTGACATCTCGGTAG
>JBBYHO010000008.1:1573128-1590055 GCA_038382025.1 Adansonia gregorii | reverse complement strand
ACCTGACACTATTTCTCCTAACAATATTTATAAAAAGACAAGCAAACTCGAAGGTAAGTGGAGAACTTTCATTCTACGCTTTCTTCGCCGTATTTAATAAAAACTCATGCATTAACTTAATCATTAGAAAGTGTTTTGAAATATCAATTTCGATATTTTTCTGACCCTTTATGTGTTGCAGGACCGTAGTTGACCTTTCGCAAGAATAGCATCAACACTGCTATAAACTCCAGTCACCGATTGAGCTTGGTGTGCACACTTCTGGGCTGACAGCTCTAGCATCCTATTGAGACTTTGGTTCTCTGCAAATTTGGCATCTATGGCCTTCCTTTCCTCCTCCCACCATTTTGGAACAATGGTGTTAGCGGCCTTCAGTGATTCCAACTGTTTTTGTAGAGCATGAATTTGTTCTTGAAGGCTATAAAATCGTACATCTTCCGCCATTATCTCTGATACCAATTTGTCACAGAATCGTGACTCCAAATTAAAACTACAAGAAGACGAGATAGATAAAAGAAAAGAGAAAAAGATCTAGGCCAGAAGGGAGAAATAGGGAGCAGATTGAAAAGAGAATTTTGATAATTCTTTATTCGTACCTTTTTCTCGACAATATGGTTTTATGTATATATATATGTGTGTGTGTGTGTGTCTATCTGTCCATCTATCTTTTCGGCCATGGAAAACAAACATATTAACGACATCCAAAGCTCATGGTTTATTTTATTTTATTTATTTATTTATTAGACTTAGTTTTGGTTATATCCATCGCAAAAGGATTATTTCTTTGTATATTAAAATTTAAATTAACCTCAATGACTAAGAGAATATATAGATATGATTTGAGTCAACTATATTTTTATACTAATGTTTTTTTTATTTTAGGATAAAATTTTTTTATATAATCGAGATTATTGAGATTTTATCTTTAGTCATTGAAATTAAGAATTAAGACTGCATACTTGTTAGCAAAATAAAAAAAATTCATATTCCACTATTCAAACAAAAAGATATACCAAATCAAATATCAATTGAAACTCAAAATTTAATTCAACTGATTAATGTAAACATGGATCTTTAAAAGTTCATCAAATAAATTTATGATTCGAACCCTAACATTTCAAACAAATCTTTTACTTTTAGACTACAGCCTCTTTGTACAAAAATACCAAGCACGTTGTTCATCTTCAATTTTGTGCTTTAATTGACAAAAAATTGGAACATTTTTACGATAATTGTAGTTTGCCAGACTAATTGCGGACCGTAAATAATATCTTAGCCAAATAAGCTAGAGGTTTGATTGAGAGCACATAGGAGATTTAATATATCATGTTGACTTGCACCGTTGCAGACGCCAGTGCTATTTGCGTTCCAATTCTGTATGTACATTGGCTATACTAGCGTCGCCAATTGCGCAAACTCTGCGAGCTTGGTGCCACTGGGATCTGTCGTCTGCAGGGTAATTGACCACGACCACTCGTTTGGCACAGAGAGAGACCTAAGTGTCTAAAGTTTGGACCTGGGTTGCCGTGTACGCTTTTTCCTTAGAAAGATTATTACTGTTAATTGGATTTGTGGACATAGCGACCATATTGGCTAGAACCATGGATGTGGTAATCATATTGGCTAGAAACGAAAGATAAAGACCTTAACCAAAAAAATCAAGACAAATGGTTAAGACAGTTCAAGCATGCATGTCAACGACGAAACCAAAGACTAGGATTTGACCAAGAACCAAAACAAAAGCATGTACAATATAATCCAATATTCTCCCATATTTTATTCCTTCTAAGTCTTGCCGGTAAGGCAGCTATATTCAATGAAAATTTTTCTTGACAAAGTAAAAACAATTGTGAAAAAGGCTTTGCCCCAAGATTGGGAGGAAATAAGCACAACAGATATTATGGTATTGGACTATTGGTATATAGTTTAGATGCTTCAGTGTTGTGTATAATAACTGTACAAATCAGGCACAACAGCTTTGCCCCAACATAAAAAGAGATGAAATCAAACACAACTTCACCTACATCTTGTCAGGAAGGGCATGAAGAATTGCAATGGTGCTACATCTGAACTCCAAAATTTGTACCATTATTTATGTATCGTCATGACCCAGTTTTGCTTAGATAGGACTATAATTTAAGTTTCAAGCCTCAACTTTGACGGCTGTGTCGATGGAATCCAAGGAGCTATTTTGCTGTGCCCACAGCTGTGCATATCTTCCTGCCTTTGCCAATAGAATATCATGTGGTCCCTGTTCAACCACCTTGCCATTCTCCAGAACTATTATCTGCAATACAGATAGGAAAAACAGAAAAAAAGAAAAAAGAAAAACTTAAGCACTGGATAAGCCTAGGAAACACAAGGCTTCATAATTTCAATGAAAACCAATTTATGTTTGTTTCTCTGTCAATGAAAGCAACTTCATTATATTGAAATAAGTAAGAAGCATCACAGAACTGGGTGAAATTTCCAGGCTGACTAGGTATTATAACACAAACAAAGACAGTATTCTCAGACGCTGCCAAATTAATAATTTGGTGACTACTCTGCGAAACTAACAAAATTAATGGGCGGAGCGAAGATCCAAGTGGATGATTTCCACGGGGAGTTACATGCAGAAGATTACTTGGACTGGGAAGCCATGGTTGAGAATTACTTTGAGTGGAACCTATGGCAGAACCCAGGAAAGTACTCTTTGTGAAACTTAAGTTGAAGAGTGCAGCACTTCAATGGTGGAACAGAGTTGAAGAACAGTGAGCACGTAAAAACAAGCAAAAAGTCAGCAATCGGGAACACATGAAAGGAAAATTATGGAATCAGTTTTTGGCACCAGATTACACAATGGAACTATATAAAAAGTTTCATTTGCTTAGGCAAAATGGAAGAACGGTTGAACACTACACCTTTGATTTCAACAATTTGTCCATTAGAGTGGGATTAAACGAAACTTACAAGCAGCTAGCCTCTCATTCTATTGCTGGTTTGGATCAAAGTATTAAAGATGAGCTGGCAGTGGTTCGTATATTCAACTTGGAGGATGCATGCCAATATGCCCTATAAGCGGAAAAACAGGTATTGCATCACAGTGCAAGGAAGCTTCTATTTGGTAAGACAATTAGCTCTTCTCAAGACACTTTTTCAACTAACAAAGTTAGTAAGGCGAATGTAGTGGGAACCAGCAAGGTTGAGAAAGGAAAGGAGGTCCAAGTTAGTGCCCAAACCAACCTTAGTAAGGTGAGTAGCGGATCTCAAATCAGATGCTCTAATTGTGGAGAAAGGGGGCACGCATCTTATGCCTGTCCTAAAAGAATGGTGAATTTGGTTGAAGTTGATGATGAAGATAAAGAAGAATCCGATCCGGTCTATGATGAGTACGTTGAGAACAAGGAGGAAGTAGAAATACACCCGGCACAAGGGGAATCCTTGATGATCAAGAGAGTAATGACTACAACCAGACAAGATGTTAGAGAAGGATTGGAGGAGGGAAAGTACTTTTAAGGCATGTGTTATGTGTAAACATAGTGTGCAATGCCATTATTGACGAAGGTAGCTCAGAAAACTATGTTTCTAAAGAAACCGTAGAAAAACTAAAACTGCTCTTAGAAAAACACCCTCATCTGTATAAGATTCAATTGGTTAAGAAAGGATTTGAGATACTAGTAAAATCCCAAAGCTTAGTTAGGTTTACTGTAGACTGTAATGTAGAAGATGAGGCATTGTGCAATGTGGTACAAATGGATGCGTGTCATATCCATTGGGGCTGACCTTGGCTATTTGATCACAATATGCAACATTTGGCCAAGGAAAATACTTATTCTTTTCATAGAGGTTGAAGAAAGTACACCTTGCATCCTCAAAAGGAAGTAGTGGCGCACAAGACTGACAAATTGAATGGACTTTTAAAGGCTGGAGAGCTGGTGAACGAAGGTAGAGAGCTGGGGTTTTTATTTGCTGTTATCAGCTAAGTAACAAATAATGTTAAAGAGGGTAATTTGAATGAACAGCCTAACGAAATTCAAAGGTTGTTACAAGAGTTTGCTAATTTGGTTAGTGACAGCTTGTGGCAAGGGCTGCCACCCATGAAGGGCATTCAACATGTTATAGACCAGTTGCCTAGCGCTTCTTTACCGAATCTGCTAGCATATCAAATGCCACTAGCTCAGTGCCTGGAGATTCAAAAACAGGTTGAGGACTTGATAAGGAAAGGATTGGTTCATGAAAGCAGAAGTCCATGTGCTTGCCTAGCTCTACTTACCCCTAATAAGGATGGCTCTTGAAGGATGTGTGTTGATAGACAAGCCATAAACAAGATTATGATCAAGTATCGGTTTCCCATTCCTCGATTAGAAGACATGCTTGATCAATTGGAGGTGTCCAAAGTACTTTCTAAAATTGACTTAAGGAGCAAATATCATCAAATGCCTTTCGGTCTGTCTAATGCTCCTGGTACATTCATGCGAGCCATGACCAAGGTACTTAAACCATTCTTGCAATCTTTTGTTGTAGTGCATTTTGTTGATATTTTAATTTATAGTCAAAGTAAGGAAAAGGACTTAATAGCACTTACGACAAGTGTTAGAGGTGCTGCAAAAGGAGAAGCTTTAAGTGAATTCAAAAATGCGCTCATTTTTGCAAACTGAGGTTACTTTTCGGGGGTTCATTGTGTTTGAAGAACGGCTGAAACCAGATCCTGGAAAGATTCGGGTGATTAAGGGCTGGCCAACATCACAGTCTTTTAAAGAAGTTAGAAGTTTCCATGGGTTAGCTTCATTTTATAAGAGAATTTTTAAGAACTTTCAGGGCTGTTATGAGTCCTATTACTGAAATTTTGAAGAGCTATATTTTTGAGTGGACAAGTTCTGCTCAAAAGGCTTTTGAACGCATCAAGGTACCCCTAACCGAAGCACCTGTTTTGGCACTACTAGATTTTAATGAACTTTTTGTTGTAGAATGTGATGCTTCCCAAAATGTTATTGGGCCTATTCTTAGTCAAAAGGGGAGGCCTTCGGAATTTTTTAGTGAAAAGTTATTCGATGCTAAGCATAGGTACTCACGATTTAGAGTCCTATGCCTTGGTTGGAGTGATCCAACACTGGCAACATTATTTGGCTTGTAGGGAGTTTGTAGTCTATACAGACCATCAAGCGTTGACGTATTTGCGCTCTCAAAAGAAACTCCATGGTCATCATGCTAGATGGAGTTCTTTTTTTTGGATGGGTGTAATTTCTCTCTAAAGTATAAAATGGAAGAAACAAATGCGGTCACGGATGCCTTGAGTAGGCGATCTTTGAATTTAACCATAATGAGTTCTCAAGTTGTTAGATTTGAGGAGTTAAAAAATCAAGATCAAATAGATCTCTATTTCAGTCAGGTAGTGAAAGACTTACAAGGACCAGAAGCGGTAGATAAGCTGCCATACAGATTGCATGGCAGGGTATCTATTCAAGGGTAACCAGTTATGCATTCCTGAGGTATCATTCCGAAAATAGATCATAAGAAAGCTTCATGGGAATGGATTGGGTCGACATTTTGGCCAAGACAAAACAATGGCTTTGGACATGGATCGTTAATTTTGGCCTCATACGTTCAAGGGTGTGAGCAGATTTGTTAGATGATGTGCTGTATGTCAGTTTGGTAAGGGAAGTTCCCAAAACACTGGGGTGTATACTCCATTACTAGAACCAGATCAGCCTTGGACTCATTTAAGTATGGATTTTGTAGTAGCAGTGGGGTTTGCCAAAGACTTCAAAGGGATACAATTCTATTTTTGTAGTAGCAGATAGATTCTCTAAGATGACCCATTTCATTTCTTGTTCTAAAACAGCAAATGCCTCTCACACAGCTGATTTATTTTTCAAGGAAGTGGTGCATTTGCATGGAGTTCCAACATCTATTGTTTCTTATAGAGATGTTAAGTTTTTCAAGCATTTTTGGAGGACTTTGTGGCGTAAATTGGGGACAGATTTGAAGTATCCCAGCACATCATCCTCAAACAGATGTCAGACTAAGGCAGTTAAGCTAAGTTTAAACTTGCTAAAGTGTTTGGTTTGGAATCATGTCAAGTTTTGGGATTCAACTACTCTGCAAGCTGAATTTGCTTACAATAATTCAGTTAATCAAGCTCTTAAGAAAACACTTTTTGAGGTTGCTTATGGCCTTAAACCCCAACATGTGCTTGACTTGGTGCCTTTAACACAAGAAGCTAGGGTGAGTGATAATGGGAAAGCTAGCAATACAGCATATGTGAATGCCGCTAATCAGCATAGGAGCTTTAAGGAATTTAGAGAAGGAGATTGGGTGTTGGTTTACTTGAGGAAATAAAGTTTTCTAAAGATACTTATCATAAGTTTGAAGTCCAAGATGTTTGGGCCATGTAAGGTGCTTAAAAAGATAGGTTCAAATGCCTATTTATTGGAGTTGCTTATCAATTTGAGGGATTTGAAGGGGATGAACCAAATACAATTACTGCAAAGTTGACTAGCTTCCTACTAAGCAAGGTGACATTGTTCAAGAAGTTCTCGACGTCAAGGAAGTAACATCTAGGAGGGGAAAAACCTACAAAAATAAAGTGGCTGGGAAAACCAGCTTGTGAAAGTACTAGGATTTCGGAGGAAGAATTGAGGAACGTTGATCGAGAAATGCATGAAGAGGCATCTAAGGTCTTTTCTGAGAATAGTTCCCAACTTTCAATCAAGAGAGAATGATGCAGGAGCATCAACAATTAACAGTTCTATTTCATTTAAAATTCTATTGGACTAAAGTTTAGTTCATTTAGATCTCTGTTTAGGATAAGAGTTTTATTTTAGGATAGGTTTTACGATTAAGTTTAACTAGTATTCTGCTAGGAATAAGAAATCTTGTAGGAGCAGGAGTTCTACCGTATTTAAATGCACCTAGGTAGCTGCTGCAATATATTTGATGTTTTTCCTGATTTATTTTTCTAAAGGTTTCTATTCAGAATTTCAGAGCCTAAATCTCTACAATGTTTGTTTCTCAACAGTTTCAATTCTTTTCATTCTCTAGTTATTCCTATAATCCCTACCCTGCATCACTGAAACTTTTTAATGTTCTGAACATATTTTCCTCAGAATCTAATCTCTTGGGCACAGGTGGATAAAGCACAAGGAGAAAAAAGCACGAGTGTATGAGAGGCTAAAATCAGAGGAATTTGAAAGACATCCTCTCTTCCACATCTTAGAATTTCTCAAATGTCCTAGCCCAAAGGATGTAAGAAAACAGTAAAAGAACAAATTATTTGTGCAATTTCAACTCTATGTAGGTATCTTTTTTCTGTTTGACGTAGTATTTGATCCTTTTCCACATGGGGAGGGAGAGAGAGAGAGAGAGAGAGAGAGAGAGAGAGAGAGAGAGAGGGAGGGAGAAACAATAGTCGAGGTCATTTCAACTTTGGTGCCATGCATGCATGGCCATGCAAATTTTACAGGCAAGTATACCTTATCACACTGCATTGCTGTTGTAAGCCGGTGAGCAATAAAAATTGAAGTTCTATTATTTGCTAGTGATTTCAATGCATTCAATATCCCTGATTCAGTCGTACTGTCAAGTGCACTAGTAGCTTCATCACACAACCTGTGAATAGATATGAACAGAAAATCATGCACGGCATGTGACAAACAGATGAAAGAAGAAATATGTTTTCCTTTTTCTTCTTTTGTTTGTTAGCCTATATCTTTCTGGTCTAGGGAAATCTGTCTCCCACAAAGGGTCAAAAAAAAAATTCTAAATTTTTCTACTAATTGAGCATGGCAGGACATCATCTTTCTATCCAATGCAACATTAATATTCTTGCCAAATCTACCCGCATATAAGAAGCTCAAAATATGGAAATAAAACACCGTAAACCAATAATTTATCAATACAGAACAAAGTATAGTTAAGACATGCATAATAAGTTACATTCAGAAGGGATGCTTACAAAATTGCAGGAGCTTTCAGGAATGCACGGGCAAGAGCTACACGTTGTTTCTCACCACCGCTTAACTGGCAAGAAAAGTCACCTAATTAGCTAGAAAGAGAATATTAAAAGGCAACCTATAAGAATGATCGCTTCTTTCCTGTTAGAGCTCTTTGGACAGGAATTATCATCAGCATTGAATAGTGTACTTGAGAGGCCACAATAAAAATCCAAGCATTTGGTCTCAAAAGCCTCATGTTGAGCATCATACCACCATAATGCGCCAAACAATCATGAATAGAGAGGCCTCTCACCTTAAGCCCTCGCTCCCCAACCACAGTTAAATATTTTTCAGGGAATTTCATGATAGTGTCATGAATTGCAGCCCGTTTAGCAGCATCATAAACCTATACAGAAAAAAGCGTTAGGATATACAAGACAAAATACGAGCGAGGCTATACAAGACAAAATACGAGCGAGGCTATGCAAGACAAAATATGAGCAAGGCTATACAAGCGTTAACCTCTTCGTTTGTTGCTGAAAGACGTCCATAGTGTATATTGTGAAATATTGTATCATTGAAGAGCACCTGCCCATTGAGCACAAAGTGGTCTTCCTTATTAGTTTATACATAAATACGCAAGGAAAAACAAACAGTAAAAATTGTCTATTAAACTAACAGTATCTTGAGGCACAACACCAATAGACCGTCTAAGACTATCCAGTGTTACATCTCGTATGTCTTGACCATCAATTCTGATCTGTACAGAGAACCAACAGTCAGCGCTATCAGCCAATGAGTCAAATTGGAAAAAGGTGCCAAAATATCTTAGACCAAACAAATAATTTATTATCTGATATGAAATGCATGCAAACTGTCACCAGCAGTCAAAAGAAGAGCCTTTTTAATAAGTAATCATTGCAATGTATTAATTATATGTATACTATTCTTCAACTCATCATGAAGATTAACAGAGTGAAGATAAAGTCACTAAACTTGATGAATATAAAATGATTGCCAAAATCAGAAACATTTAGTGTTAACTTATAGTAAAACTGAAAAAAAGTATTTGTTCTTACACTTCCTGAATGAGTATCAAAGAACCTGAAGAGCAATCTAAGAATGGTTGACTTACCTGAAAGCAAATTCAGAACTAATTACATCAATGGTAGACTAAGAAATATAATAAGAAACAAGATTAGCCATATAACTTTTGACATGATCGTTGAGAACAGGTCTTCTCACAAGTCAGACCATGTTGCAGCCCCTCCCAAAAAAAAAAATGCTTGCGATTTTCTGAGCCACCATCTAAGAGTGACATTTCCAACCAAATATTAAAAGGCCACATCTAATAGGGTAATCTGCATTGATCATACACCCCAATCAGGAAATAGTTGCCTGAAGTCATGCATGTAATGCTTGAGTTTTGGGAGTTTGATTATCCAACAAATGACACAATCATAACAGATAACACCAGAGCAGCCGTGGCTTGTAGGAAAAGAAAAAGATTAACAAGCATCCCATATCAAAAGCAAATTCAAAGTATGAGTTTACACCCACTGAAGCCTTACCACTTCCGCTAGTTCCTACAATGGCTAAACTTTTCCCAGCTGGTAGCATAAAAGATACGCCATCCAGAATCTTTCTTTCTGTCAGGTAACTGTTATAACCAGAAAGAAAAAATATATATATAAATATATTAGGATTCTATCATCAAAGGGACAAAAATAGTGATTAACAATTAAGGTAAGCACATAACATGACCAACACGTTTCCATATATCCCTGGATCACTTATCAACTAACCCAACCGGGCCTAATTCTCACACTAGTGATCTGAACTAAAGCCCTATAATATGGAGGAAGGCGTGGCTACAGTTTGGCTCTTGCCTAGGCCACCTCAAACTACAGGTGTCAGCTAGCTTCAAACACTTTCCACAAGTTCTCCCAGTTAAAGAACTTGTGGATCAGCTAAATTACATCAAAACCATAGAAAAACACACTCATTAAAATAACCATGTAAGAAGAAACTCTGAGATTCTAGTAGGAAAGGGCAGCAACAAATTTAAGAGTGAGATAGAGGCAATTTTCATGCAGCATGAGTTGCATGTAAGAACAGAGTAGAACCAAAAGTTTCACAGCTAATGGATTTAAACAATTTAATAACCATGTAAAAAGATAAACTCTGAGATTCCAGAAAGGAAAAGGATAGCAACAACTCTAGGAGAGAGAAGGAGACAATTTTCATGCACAGCATGGCTTGCACGTAGAAACAAACATGTTACTGACCTCACAAAATTAATAAAAAATTAGCAATTTAAAATATTCAGTAGCAAGGGAATAGGGAGTTTCCAATGCAATCCAAGCAGTCAGTGGAAAAATATGGCTCCGTTATGTTCAGTTGTAAAGTTAAACAAACAAACCTGAATAAGAGTATAAGGCTCGTTTAATAAATGAATGGAGTTCAAAGACTACTCAGCTTGGCTCATTTATGTTCACAAAAAAGCTCAATAACTCGTTCATGAACAAGTTCGATAAAAGGTTGATGATAGTATAATTTGTTCTTGTGAAGTATGCTCATTTTAGCTTTAATAACTTTTAATACAACTCAGATCATGATTTAAGATTTATATCATTGTAAATTATGAATAATGTAGATTAATAATCTTCAATTTCCTTTTTTGGATCATGATTTTGTAATAATCTTTTATGCGCATAAATTTGGAGTTATGATAAAGTCCAAAGCCAAAAAAAATAAATAAATAAATAAAATGAAGAAACTATCTTCCTGACTCTTTTAATCCCACATTGGAGGGAAATATAAAGCAAAGGGGAATGCTGCATTTAGAAACAAGTTGCTCCCTTCTTTACACCACCCACGTCCCACCATCAACTATCAAGTGTCAATTGGATTTCTGAGAGCTGGCCTATTATTTTCAGGCTGGCAGTAATAATCGTTTGACTTTCAAGTCCTAGATATTTGAGATTTGAAATAAGTTGTAGTAGCTTATTTTCGGAGCTCGTTAAGTGCTCTAGTTCATTTAAAAGCTGTGTTAGCTAACTCAGTCGAGTTTAAATGATACTTTTGAATCTAGAACACTACGTTTAGAGAGATTGGACAGTGGAGAGGAAGTGAAAGGAACGAATATCCTTTTGCTTTTCTGGATGTATCATTCAAGGAAGGGAAATGGAGGGAAACCTATTAACCACCTATTACCTTAAGTAGGCATTTTTAGTCCTTCCGAGGGGGTCTAGTAGAGAGAGGAAAACCTTTTAATAAGTAATGTGTATTGTCAATTCTACCCCATAAAATGTTAACAATACTTTTATCAGTATAGGGCTAAATTGTAAAAAAACATAATGACTATATTTTCCTTTCTCCTTTATACTTGCAATATCCAAATCTTTCCTCCCTTACTCCTCTTTCCTAATTTGTCACTCATTCAATCCTGACATAGGGTAATAAACCATTAGAATATCCTAGCTGTATGCATAAGTACAACCAGAGGTTCCCACATCATACAATGTCAGAAGATTGAAACATTTTGAGAATACAATCCAACTCCTTCATCCATGAAAAGAAATTTCTAAAATAGGCGGAGCAAACCGGCTCTACTTAAAGCATCGCATACATGTGCAACTTGCCTAATTATAAAGCGTAGCCATGGATATACTAAATATCAGATGTGTCCTTTAGAACATGACTTATTACAAGATAACCAATAATCACCTGAAATGCACATTGTCAAACAGAATGCTTCCTCCATTCAACTTCAGAGGCTTTGCATCTTTTTTGTCTCTAATCTCAGCCTTCTCCTGCATGAATAAATAAGTTGAAATTAGGTTCGGAAAGCAACATCTATGATCCGTAAATCATGTAGAATAATTCATGAATCACTAAACGGAATTTATCTGCACTTCACGTAGAAAATGATTACGAGGCAGGAAACTTAAAATAGAAAAATGAAGCAAACATTTTCTTCTCATTGTCTTCTCCTTAATTATTTTTCTGAAAATGGTTCCATGAACTATGATGTTGCTCTCCTAACCTAAAAACTCGGAAATAACACCACAAAGACCAAAAGGAAGTGACAAACAGTGAAAGGCAATATATCAAGACACTCTTAAATCTGCAGGAACTTCTACATGCAATACCTCAAGTAATTGAAACATGGATCTCATGTCAACAAGACTCTGTATGGTCTCACGGTAAACACTTCCAAGGAAATTGAGTGGGAGAGAGAGCTGAAAAAGTAGCCCATTCACCATAACCTGTATTTTCAAATTTAAAATTGAGCATGTCATATCATTCAACAACTTGAGTAAATTTAATTTCTTTCGAAAAGATCAAAAGAAAAGAAACTTTTGTAACAAGTACAAGCAAAAACATCAGGAAAAAAGTTTACCAGATCACCGACTGTCATTTGGCCATTCATAATTCCATGTGAACACAACACCATAGCAGCAGATAGAGCTGTACTAAATATCACATTTTGGCCAAAATTCAGAAAAGCAAGACTCCGTTGCGTTTTCAAGGCAGCATCTTCATACCCTAGAAAAAAAGCCAAAAAGAAGCATGTCAATAGTTCTTTCTTAGAACATCTCACTTTGGAACTTGAAAGCATGTCAAAAGAAGCATGGAGTATATCTAACAGATACATATATGTGCCCTCTACACAAATAATTATTAAAGTTATTTTCTGATTACTACACTTCAGCTGTGAACAAATTTTAGGTCTTCCAAGTTACTAGTAATGCAGAAGCTCCACATAATATTCAAGCAATAACATCCATACATTTTACAGAAGTCTTAGTAAATGCCATTTGATAAATTTGCTGTAACATTTTAGATTATGAGAAGGTTTGCATTTACAGGTAAATGCTTGACATTATTTCAAACAGGATTGAATTGTTCCAGAATCAGTTGTTATCAGCTTTTACGACAAAGTGGGTGATGGATGAGTCATTCTATGATAGCTTTCCAGTTTGCGGGGAAGTTACTTGTAGTTAAATTTCTACAGTCTGACTATACACTTACTCTTTAAGAACTTATCATACTTTTCAGCTTCGAAAGCTTCATTGTTGAAATATTTGACAGTCTGAGATACGAGACCAAAGAAAGAATAATAAATAAGGCATCAAGATGGGGCATATATAAAGGGAAAAAAGAATCATTATCAGTTAGAGAAAGATAAAATGATTACTATAAATTAACAAAAAAAATGAAAAGCCCTTCCTATATGAGAATATAATCTAACCTCATAATTGATAAGCGAATCAATGGCCCTTGTACTTGCATCATTATCAGCTTTATTCATAGCCTTCCTAAATTTGGTTCTCCACTGAAAACAAAATGAAAGACTTATGTAACTAACAAGTTTCGATCCTCACTAGCTACCTTAAGGGACCTATATAGTTTTGGCAAAAATACATTACCTGTGTCACAGTCAAAGTAAAAGTAATATAGGCAGCAACTGAGAGAGAAGTTATACATGCAAATGGTGCTCCAAACTTGTATGCTAGTATACCTGATACCATAGATATCTGGAAAGATAGATATTAACTCGGTTGATTTTGTTAAGTAACTGAAGAGCATGATCAAATGTACTATCATTGAATCCTACACTCTGTGACAAAGACAATGAATACTGGTGTTCTTAGTGGATGATGTACACAGTTGATGGCAGCATGTGTTGGCAGAAATTAACATCTTTTAAAAGTACATAACTCATCAGAAGTTGAGCCAAAATCAAACCTCTAAAATGGTGGGTACGACATTGAACACCATAGATGAAAGAATAAAATTGATTGCACGGCTACCACGGTCAATTATTCTATTTAAAGCACCTGTTTCTCGACTGAATAATATGAACAAAAAGATCAGAAGCTGAAGCACAAAAATTAACTCATTGAGGTAGGCTACGATGTAGAAGAGATTGCTACAATGAATATGAGCACTGATAAACAAGCTGTTTAGGAGAACGTGGGGAGGGTCGAGGAAACAAGGGACGAATTGCTGTGCGCTGGAGATTGAAGGCAATACCTAAGATGGTAGCGAAGATCAAGATCATGCAAATGAGAAAAGACCTGCAAAAGAAAAAAGATAAAACTGAATTGAGTTAAACATGCAAAAGATGCAGTCTTTTATAGGGTAAGAAGTGTAATTATTTTGGAATCTTACAAACCTTCCTGGAAACAGCACGGATTGTTCGTAATGCTACTTTGGAAAAGATAGCAGTACGCAATTCTGCCCAAAATAGAGGGAGCGTAGTTATATATTAGTAAATGATATAATTAAGAAGAGAAAAACAGATACCGTTGAAAGCAGAAGCTCCGGAGCGGGCAATTCCATAACCAATCAAGACAGCAGTAGGAGTAGCAAAAAGGGCAAGAAGAGTAGAGTTGGCAAGAGCAGTGGCATAGGGAGTGGTCAACCAGTCAACAGCAAGCTTGAAGAGGAAGGGAACCTGGACGTTCAAAATCTTAGCCCCAACAAGGAATCCCAGCGCAGTCATCACCCTTAAACGGAACTCCAAGTTATCCTTCATCCACAAATAGCCTGCGAGAGTGCGCAGAATTTTCATATCCGCAGCTTGTCGTTTCTCAGTAACAGATGATGCTGATGATGACGCCTTGTTTTGGGATTTGCCATCATCATTACTTGAGGCTGAGGATGAGAATAATAAGCGCCCATTTAGCATTGAGCCCTGTCTCCCGCACATTCCAGAGTAAAAGTGTTACTAAATAATAATAACAATAATAATAAATTTATGGGGAAACATGAGTAGTTGGCTCGAAATTCACAAACCAGTTGCTGGCCGGGCGCCGAGGAGGAGGAAGAAGCGGAAAGAAAGGAGTTGACATTTGCATTCCTCTTGATGAGACTCCATGAGTTTGCTCTTCTAGTGTTGTTGGTGTAGAGAGAAGGATTTGTACCAAACATAGGGCCGCTACTTCTGCTGCCTGCTCCGACTGGACCCAAACCGTGGGAAAAAAGGAGGGCATTGTGGTTGAGTGCATCGTGCCGCAACATTAGTAGCGCTCGAGCTCTCAAGCCCTTCGATGCATTCAACATTTGTACCTATTTATCATTCAACTACTCGATCAATTAATAACACTCAAAATTCGGATAATCAATACCCTAACACTTATGGCCAAAAATAAAACCCTAGAACTTGGATTGAATATTGACGATGAAAAGGGGAGAAGATAAATTTACACAAGGCCTGTGTACCCTAAATAATAATAATTAAGAAAAAAGGCTTGGACGTCGGAGACAGAATTCGATTGGAGAGAAGCCCAGTTTTAGATTTTTGTTGGTAGCCTGCGCAATACTTTGTTTCAATAGGCGCGAGACGGAAGCCTAAAAGCAAGAACTGCCTCCGAATCCTTTATTAAGCTCTAGCATACTTTGGTATCCTGAAATTAGAGCGCAAACGTGCAATTTTTGTACCCGTTTTCTCCATGAAGCTTATATTCAAGCTCTAATCATTTCAGTCTACTCGGATTTAGCCTTGTGCTTACGAATTGATGGGCCTGCACAACCTAATGGCCAAAGTTTGCAAGCTAAAAGAATTTTTTTTTTTTTCTATGTAACAACGTTCAATGCTTCTTCTACTATAAAACAGAATAATGATAATAAGGCCTCCAATATTCCTTATGTCAGTTTGGATTAGTTTGGATTGATACTTAAAAATATTTTTTATTTAAATTTAATTATAAAATATATAAATATTAATAAAATATATTATTTTAATTTTTTTTAGTAACTATAAATATCAATTATAGGTATGCTAGGTAGATGAGGCTAGGGCAAAGAATCCAAAATTTTTTTAAGCCACGGGTCAACCTTATGCATGGACACTAATATTTTTCACTAGTATGGTGTGGATGAGGGAATGGGGCATAGTAATTAAAAAAGAATAGAGAAGAAAAAATGAATTGAATTGATTTTGATTTAAATATTGAAGTTGGAATTTTAGAGTTTAGGGTTTAGGTTTAGGATTGAAGGATTAAGATTTAGGGTTTAGAGTTTAAGATTTAAGATTGGGGTTTGTGGCTTAGGATTTAGGATTTATAGTTTAGGATTAAAAGTTTAAGGTCTGGAGTTTAGGATTTGAGTTTAAGGTTTAAGATTTGAGGTTTGGGTTTGAGGTTGAAGGATTAAGGTTTAAGGCTAAGGTTTCAAGTTAGGGTTTAAGATTTAAGATTTAAGGTTTAGGATTTAAGGTTTAAGGTTTAAGGTTGAGGTTTAAGGTTTAGGGTTTAAGATTTAAGGTTAAGGCTTAGGGATTAAGGTTTGAGGTTTAGGGTTAAAGGTTGAGGGTTAAAGTTTAAGGGTTACGGGTTAGGGTTTAAGGTTTAAGGTTTTGGGTTACGGTTTAAAGGTTAGGGTTTAAGATTTAGGATTTTAGGTTTAGGATTTAGGGTTTAAGGTTTAAGGTCTTAGGGTTTAAGGTTTTAGGATTTAAGGTTTAGGGTTTTAAGGTTTAAGGTTTAAGATTTAGGGTTAGGGGTTTAAGGTTTAAGGTTAAGGTTTAGGGTTTAAGGTTTAAGATTTAGGGTTTAAGGTTTAAGATTTAGGGTTAAGGTTTAAGGTTTAAGGTTTTAAAGTTAGGGGTTTAGGGTTTAAGGTTGGGGTTTAAGGTTTAAGGTTGGGGTTTAAGGTTTAAGGTTTAGGGTTTAGGGTTTAAGGTTTAGGGTTTAGATTTAAGGTTTAGGGTTTAAGGTTTAGGGTTAAGGTTTAGGGTTTAAGGTTAGGGTTTAAGGTTTAAGGTTTAAGGTTTAGGGGTTAGGGTTTAGGGTTAAAGGTTTAGGGTTTAGGGTTAAAGGTTTAAGGTTTAAGGTTTAGGGTTAGGTTTAAGGTTTAGGGTTAGGTTTAGGGTTGAGGGTTTGGGGTTTAAGGTTAAGGTTAGGGGTTTAAGGTTTAGGGTTTAGGGTTTAGGGTTTGGGGTTTGGGGTTTGGGGTTTGGGGTTTAGGGTTTGGGGTTTGGGGTTTGGGGTTTAGGGTTT
>JBBYHO010000008.1:1547783-1573028 GCA_038382025.1 Adansonia gregorii | reverse complement strand
TTTTCAACATGTTTATTTCATCAGTCATGATATTTATCATTACAATTATGTGTTTGCTCAATGACAATTTAGTTCTTTTTTTTGGTATACTTTTAATGTCTATGCTGACACTGCCTCTCCAAACTTATTATTGGCTGCTTGAATTAATCACGCCAACAATTTCAGGCTTAAGGGGAACCTTGTGTGCATAAATGACAAAAGTTTGCCCCAGCTGTGTGCGCCTTGAAGTGATAACGTAACTAGAAAAGTCTGCATCAGACTACAGTACTGATTGTTGTCCTTAATGATGCCCATTCCCTCATGAATATTCCTCTAAATCTAATTTATCTTTTTCCGCTGCATCTCCTATTGTTTGATATCGGTTGAAAAGTCCTGGCTTTTCAGGTTTTTTTTCCATACTAAATAGATTTGAGGAGTACCTTTTGGTTCTTCCCCTCGATGGATAGGTGCTTTGTCATTTTACTCTTAACAAGTTTCGAGAGCTGTAAGGAAGTCAATGGAAAACCCAAAGATTTGAGGTGTACATTACCTTTGGTCTAGACTTGGATTTTCATATCAACTATATATTGATTCACTTACATGGGAAAAAGGACCTCGACTGAAAATGTACTAGAAGCTCTATATTGTTCTGTAATGCTACTGGAAACAATGGTAATATGCTTAATACAAGTGAGGTTAGATGAATCAGAAGCATTTTTCACAGGATGGCTTATTCTTATAGTGACATCTTTGGACCATCTGATTGTGAACTTCTCCACTTCACTTTACTGGACATCTGTAGTGGTGGTTTGTCTTGAAAACCTCATAAATGGTTAAGATTTGATTGATGATGGTCCTGACTTAGATTGTTTAGCATGTAACTTTTTCATAATATGTTAGTTTCAATTCAATGGGTACCAGGTGAATGTAGCATATAATTTTGGTATGATTTCTCGGTGATTGACAGGATAAGATAATGGGTTCTTATACTTGTGAATGTGTGGATAAGTTTGTGAGTTTGGCCCTCAAATGTTGCCAAGATAAGCCAGATTGTAGACCTTTAACGGCAAATATGATTGGTGAACTTGAAAATATATGGCTGATGCCTGATGATGCCAGTGCCAGAGTTTCAGAATCCATGATAGTAGTTTGGCTGAAAAGATGACTCCACCTTCCTCCTCATCTTCGATGACTATAGTGAAAAATCCATATATGTCATCGAATGTTTCTGGAAACGACTTTTTTAGTGGAGTCGTTCCCACCTACCATGAGACCTAGATGAACAATGGATGAATGATAAAAGCTATTTTCTTTTCTTTTTCTTTTTCTTTTTTCTTATGAATTTTGGAACAACTTTGCTTTGCTTTCTTGGTTGCTGATAATTATGTACACAATATTCTTTTGTTTTGTGTTTGCCTTGTATACAACAAAGAAATGGTTATATAACCGCAATGGCCAATACAATACCCATACTAGTTTGTTAACTGCTTATTGCGACACAGAATAGGTTAGGTTTACCCCGCTTTCCAAGCGAAGGCAAAGGCTAAGCAACGTAGCATTTAATTCTACTTATCCATCCGATTCCAAATCCAATATCAAATTTTGACTTCATCATATATGCCATTATAATTAACTATCATAATATACTTTTTTTGATTCAATATTATCATAAGTTTTGCTTACGTCAACCCATGTTAGTTTTCAATATTTTAAATTTTATTAACCATTTATTAATATAATAATTTTGATAATTCAACAATTATTATTTAAACTCAAACCCAACAATTATTATTAATTTATTAAACTCATATATCACTAATATACAAATACTCATCCAATACCGATTCACCATAAAGGTCCACGAAAAATTGCATCTATAAAATTCAAGATCCAACAAGTTAAATACAATCAACTTAACAATATAACAATTCTTATATTGGACTATTATTATCAAATATTTGTTTAAATTAATAATTATGTAATAAGTTTCTTATATATATATATACATATATATCTTTCAACTTACAAGACTTAAACTTTGTGTGTTATACCCAATGTCTGATTGATAATATGTACATTGCTCAAATCTCTCTACATGTGAAAGGGTGATCTATCCCCGATCGTCAGAATATAGAAAGACATTAACATGACCATTTGATGATAGCATGACCCTAGGATAGACTCCTCATTCTAAATAGCCGCCGACACCTCACTAACAGGTTCAGCTACAAGAGGGAATAGCCCAGCAGCTAGCCCAACGTTAGCCATAATCCAATAACATCAACTGACAATATGTCTCCCAACAACACCTAAAAAAGGTAAGGTAAGCCTCAGGTAAATGGATCTATCTTGACCTTTCTTGTTATTCTGCTTCCTATCTTTCTAAAGCTTTAGGACTAACTTAACCATCGAAAAATGCCATGGAGTCCTAACTCTGGCACCCTTTTAACCCTTTTTTGGTGTTACGAGTCATATCTTTGTTCTACATCTCGTCTCTTTTAAGGAAAGCATCAACAATCACCGTCGTCTACGAGAAACCAACAAAAACCATGGCTAACCAACATGCTAATGCTATCCCATAGATTTCTTCATCGTTATCAAAAATGGCTACCCAAACCACAAACCAACTAACCCTCACGATCCCTAGTTCGTCAGACCCCTAGATATCTATACCTATGCCTTTTTGGTTAACCTACTCACCCCTTACCTATTATCAGAACCTATTAGGGTTAGTTTCGCAAATAGCTAATAGCTGCCAATGCTCTCAACCTTGGCCAACCAGTTGGCCCAAGCAATGCAACTGTGACTATCCTCATAGCCACAGCTATTAACAACCCTGATGTCCCTAATGATACTCTTGCTCACATAGTTAACCATTTTAATCCCCCTTATGCTACCACACCGTTACCAATATACACTATCACATTACCCACCCTATCATTATCAATGGGATATTTTGATTATCATGCTCGCTACCAAGCTCAATTCCAAGCCATTGCAAACAAATTGGCCACTATCCAACAATCCCAAACCCAATTAGCCTAACTTGTCAATTCCTAAACCAATCGTCAAAATACATAACTAGCGAATCGATTGCCTTAACCAATAGAAGCAACAACACCGGATCACCTGACCCACCAAGTGGCCAAAGAAAGTTCTTGCTCCACACCAGCTCTGTGATAGCTACTGTC
Source organism: Adansonia gregorii (assembly GCA_038382025.1). NCBI lineage: Eukaryota > Viridiplantae > Streptophyta > Magnoliopsida > Malvales > Malvaceae > Adansonia > Adansonia gregorii. The sequence goes on along the minus strand of JBBYHO010000008.1, from coordinate 1,569,858 downwards.
AAGGATTTCCTGTTACACTGACAACCCACCTTACCACATCAGCATTTGGACCTTGCCTAATAGATAGCTATCTCAAATAAAAAGTTAAAAACCTTAGAGAACTTTGCAAAGACAATTGGGAATGGCTCGACAATGAGCATAACCCTTTATCGGCTGCCATTAACATGTCTCTTTTTGCAGGAAAGTTAAGCTTTTTCCTGACACATACGACTGCAAAATCGACCCGATGGACCACCTGAACCATTTTTGAGCATTTTATAACTTGTGTGACATCCTAGTTGCAGTATAGTGCCATATTTTCCAAAAAAAACTCTGCAGCCTGGCATATACATGGTGGTACTCCCTCAACCTCAGTTCCATAACCAACTTCAAACAATTAGATAAAAATTTTCTCGCCCACTTCTACAGCTGCAGGATAATCGCTAGGACTTCTACTAGCCTAATGACGGTCAAACAAAATCTTGAAGAAACTATATGGGATTGCGTAAAGCGTTTTAACGTTGCAATCCTAGAGGTGCATGATTTCAGTGATGAATAGGCCATACAAGCTTTCATAGCAGACATCTGACACTAATACTTAAAGTATGCTTTCTCTGATGCACAATAGACCAAATTATACTAGCTTTACAATAAGGCACAAAAATACGTCGAAGCTGAAGAAATTAAAATTGGGAGCAGAAAAGCCAAGCAATGGGACAAAGACTCAAAAGGTGATTGGAGCAACAGAACCAATAGATGGCCTGATCACCATAATCCTAGACATTTAAGAGATGTTCAATCAAGCCAACCACAGAACAACTCTAACCCAAATACAAAATACGTGTGGACTTCACCTTATGTAAGATACGAGTCATACACTCCCTTCACCGCCTCTAGATCTCAAATCCTCAACATTATCATATGAGATGGCTTAATTAAGCGACCTCTACCAATGAAAGGTAGCCGTAGCAAGCGCAACCTTGGAAAATGTTATAACTTCCATAATTACATAGGCCATGTCACAAAAGATTGTATCAACCTTAAAAATGCACTTGAATTGCTAGTAACGAAGGGAGCAATCAAACAGTTGGTCAAAAAAAATAGCTAGGCAAAGAAACAAAATGCGATCGCCCAATAGGTAGTAAGAGGCCACCCCAAAAAAAGATCAATTATGGGGGTCATCAACATGATATTCAACAAAACAGAGAAATAGGCTACTAGTAAGTCAAAGCGTAAATCCCACTTGTGTAGTATCATGGCCATAGACGTAGCTCCTAAACGTCCAAAACAACATAATTGTGAAGTCAACTTTACTAAAGCCGACTCTCACCTTTTGTCCTATAATGAAAATGACCCGATCATCGTTTCCAACATGATAGGCAATTATCAAGTCAATAAGATCCTTGTCAACAACGGCGGCATGGTCAAAGTCTTATAATGGGATACGTTCTGCCAGATGGGATTCAACAATGGTAACCTAACACCATCGCCTTTAATTTATAGGTTCTCCAACCAACCAATCCCCAAAGGAACGATCATGTTGTTTATTACCTTGGGCGATGGCAATCATATGATCACCACGAATATTAACTTTTTCATAGTAGATCAACCCTTCACCGATAATGTCGTACTGAGAAGGCTGTTAGAAAACCAATCTGTTCACTACTGTATACTATTTTACAGTTAAGTTTCCCACTCTGACAGGGATTGGCTACATGAAATCCAATCTAAAAATAGCCCATCAATGCCACATCCTGTTAATTAAACTAATTATAAAACAGGTACCCCCATTAAAGTTTGATAGAGTGATCTAACACAACTAGTGGTAAATGTAATCATTAACCCAGCCACAAGTTTTTACATTTGAAAGCCTAGATGTTAAAGATGAATTCGATGATAACAAGTCTCAACCAGTTGAAGAGACAGAGGAAATAGCACTATATGGTTCAGATCTAGAATTGTCTATCAACATAAGTGCCTCACTCAGCCCACGAGAAAAAAACCTCATGACAAAATTTTTCTAGGATAACACAGATATTTTTGCCTGGTCGATAATCGATATGCCAAGCATCGATACTACAGTTATTATGCGTTCACTCTATGTTGATCCAAGGGCGATGCCGGTTGAATAGAAAAGCATCGTCTCACCCTGGAATAACTTGCTACCATCTTATAAGAGGTAGACAAGCTCTTAGTAAACATGGTGATGGTCAGAAAGGTAAACGGGAAATGGAGAATATGCATTGACTTCACAGACCTCAATAAAGTTTGTCTAAAGGATAACTACCTATTCCCAACTATTGATTGCCTAGTTGATGCCTTCGCAGGCCATAAATTTTTAAGTTGTATGTACATTTTCTCCAACTACTACTAGGTGAAAATGGATCCCATGGATCATAAAAAAATCATTTATTACCAAAGATGGCATATTCTGTTACCAAGTCATGCCTTTTGGCCTAAAAAATGTTAGTGCCACATACCAATGACTGGTCAACAAAGTATTCAAGTCTCAAACAGGACAGTCCATGGAAATTTACATGGAAGATATCCTGGTCAAGAGTTTTTCCCTACAACAACACATTTGCGATATGGCGGAAACTTTCCAAATACATTGAAAATACAAAATAAAGCTTAGCCTGCTGAAATATGTATTTGGGTTTGTCTTTAGCAAGTTCTTAGGTTTTATCATATCCTTCCACGAAAAATAACAAATCCTCAAAAAAAGCGCCATATTCGAGATGAGCTTACCAAAATTAAACAAGGTAGTGCAACGGTTAATAGGTAGAGCAACTTTACTAAACTACTTTATTTCTAAATCTGCTGACAAATGTTTGCCCTTTTTTAAGCTGCTTAGGGGAGCAACGAGGTACAAACGGTCAGAGGAGTGCTAGCAATCCTTTGACAACCTAAAGAAGTGTTTATGCTTGCCAACCTACTAGTCAGCCCCAAGCAGGGTGAAAAGTTATACGTATATCTAAAAGCATTGATGAAACTGTTGGCATTGTCTTAGTCTGAGAAGAATCTAAGCAACAATATCCTGTCTGTTACGTAAATAGAGCACTATAGCTGGTAAAGTTAGCTACACTAAGAATGAGAAGTTGGTTTACACCCTCATTGTGGCTACCAGAAAGCTCAGACAGTATTTTCAGGCACATCTTATCACTGTTCTTACTAACCACTTACTCGAAGAAGTCTTTCTAAGGGTAGATTCAGCTTAGTAAATTATCTGGTAGACTGTCAAGCTTAGTGAATTTGGCTTAAACTACAACTATAAAAAGGCCATCAAGGCTCAAGCTTTGGCCAACTTTGTCGCCAAATTACTTATTTAGGATGACTAGAAAGGCATTGCCCATAGACACATCTATCCTTGCCCAGCCTATCTTTATCGTTGTAAAAACTAGAGAGCACCCTTCAAATGACGCCTTGAGCAGGCTTTGGAAAATTTATGTTGATGGATCATCAAAAAAAGACAGATTGAAGGCAGTTGTCCTATTACTCGACCCGTAGGGACAATAGTGGCAGTATGGATTTTTTTCTACTTTGTTACGTCAAACAACACGACACAGTATGAAGCATTGATCGTCGACATGGAATTAGCTAAAGCACTTGTAGGTAGCCGCCTCATTGCATGCATAGATTCATAGTTGGTAGCCAACCAACGGAGTATATGAAGTCAAAAAATGAGTTGCTACCTAAAAAGCACGGCATAATCCTAGGATTATCCAGGACTTTCAATATGTAACCACCAAATAGATCTTCGAAGAAGAGAACAGTCGGGTTGATTCATTATGCAAGATGGCGAGCAACATTGACATCTCTGCTAGGGGCAAAGTCCTACTCAATGTATCCCAATGCCTAGTTATCATAAGTACACTAAAAGCAAAGATAATTGGATAACCTTATTTGTTTTCTTTTTCAGAGACAACATAGCATCAAAGAAGTTATTGCTCTGAGATGCCTGGAAAAGAAGGCCATCAGATATATAATCATCAATAATATACTATACAAAAAATCCTTCACCTTTTTTTTACTTAAATGTCAGGCTCCTTCTAAAGTAGATTATGTCTTAAAGGAAATTCACGAAAGCGTTTGTGGCAACCACTTGAAGGGAAGAGCCTTGGCATTCAAAGCACTCAAACAACGTTTCTTCTGTCCCACTATGAGAAAGAACACGATATACCTCATCAAAAAATGCGACAAATGTCAACGATTCGCTTATATCCCCTACCAACCTGTAGAAGCACTAAAACAAATCTTCAACCCAAGGCTATTTTATGTCTGGGGGATCGACATTATGGGACCATTACCATTGGTGACTTCTTAATGAAAAATTTTTAATTTTTGCATGTGATTATTTCACCAAATGGGTAGAAACCAAGCCAATCGCCACCATCACCTCCAGAACCATGGAAAGCTTCATCTAGAAGTACATCCTATACTGATTTGGGATACCTAACGTGCCCATAGCTGACAATGGAAAATAACTGTTGGCTAACAAACTACATGACTTCTACACAACATTTCATATTAACCTAGTTCATACCTCGGTTGCTAACCCCTAGTCAAATGGCGAGTAGAACCCATGAATAAAAACATCTTACAACCATTTAAAAAAATTGGATGATGCAAAAGGTGCTTGGGGAAAAAAAACACCTAGCATTCTTTGGGTGATCAGAACGATGAAAAACCAACCCACCTCAGCAACTCTTTTCAGCCTTATATATGACACTAAGGTAGTTATCCTCATCGAGATAGGAATCAATAGCCTACGAACTGCTAAGGTTGATAATCAACTAAACAGTGAACATTTAAAGGCAAACTTCGATTTACTTGAGGAAGCCAGAGAAGATGTTGTTATCAAAATAACGATTCAAGAACAATAAACCTCTAGATATTATAACCAATAAATCTGCAATAGACAATTCCAAGTTGGCAACCTAGTCCTATGAAATTGTAAAGCTAGTTGATGAACTGGAGAATGAAAAAAGTTGTCTATAAATTGGAAAGGCCCATATCAAAGATCCAAGGTTGTTGGATTCAAGGTGTACAGGTTAGTGGATATGAACGGCAGAGTAATCCCTAATACATAGAATGCTATCCACTTGAAGAAATACTACCTGTAAATAAATTTTTTGTAAGAAACACCATCCCTTTGCTCACTATTTCCTTATATACATCAAGACTAAGTCACTTGTTGGCCACAAGGCCCTCAAACAGTGACACTAAAGCCCCTCAAACCATGACACCAAGTCACTTATTGGCCACCTAAGCCCTTCAAATCGTGACACCATGTCATTTATTAGCCACCAATGCCCCTCAAACTATGACGCCAAGTCACTTGTTAGACAACAAGGCTGCCCAAATCATGACACTAAGTCACTTAAAGGCCACTAAGGTCTCTTTTTTTCACATATGCCATACCAAGTCACTTATTCAATAACCACCAGGTCGACAAATCGATCTTCAGTGCCTCATAAGAAAATATAATGAATCATTCATAATCACCTTCCACACATAAAAATAAACAAACTCCAAAAAATAGTACCACATATTGACACAAAAAAATTGATAATATTTTTTATTCTTCAAAAACATCTGTACAAAAAAATCAATTATCTCCAACAATGGAGGTAGCTTAATCGCCACCCTCGTCACCAGACCCTTTGTCAACTTTAATATCTTTCATGGCTAGTGCAATAAATGCCATATCCCTTGCTTACCGTTCGTCCACCTTTCTTTAACTAGGCATCAACACATTGAACCCCTCTAGAGGCGAGCACAACCTCTCCAAGTCAATCGCTCTCAAATCAAGGAGACTACGCAACAATTGTATGTCATAGAGAGTGCTTCGCCTATGTGACTCCACAGTGACAAAAAGCTTATCAAACGTCTACTCCTTTTGGCTCTTCAACTCTACCTGATGACAAGCTTCCACTTACCAAGCTGGGCCTCAAACTCATTAATCCTTGCCTTTGCGATAGCCAATTTTGCATCATGATCTTTTAACTTCGTTGCAAAATCAGCAACTATGGCCTATGCCTTCTCTGCCTTCAACAACAGCTTAGCAATCTCTGTGAGATGCCTTCTCTCTATCTCTTTTAAGAGAGCATCCAACTTGGTGTTTGCTTCATTAGACTTCCCAAGTTGAACATCCAACTTCATTATTCTCATAGCCTGCTGGTTAAATTTCTTCTGCCATCCTACCATTTGGTGCATATACGTAGTCTGGTAGTGTAACGCCTATAGCACAAAAACACAAGTCTCAAAACTACAACACCCATCACTACCAACACTATGCTATCTATATCATAAAAACCGTTACCTCTACCAAGCCCACCAAGGCTGCATTTAAGTTCTATACTAGACCCCTCCTATTCAAAAAATCATAATCTCTTAAGGCTACCCCCTCATCACCCATCGAAGTACGAATTCAGCATCAGGCACTTTCCCTTCTTTTAAAATTATAGCTCCGACCTGACCATCAGCACTTGACCTACTAGCTACCAAATGTAGATAAGCTGATAGATAATTAGTTATCCCAAATGGTTGGGACAGCACCACAGCCACTATGCTTGATCCACTACCAGCACAAACCATTCATCGTTTGAAGCAACAAGCATTACTGGCACTACAACAACAATAGAACTGGATGACACAATCGCCTTCGTATCTTGTTCTTTAGGCTTTGATAGGCTTGAAGGTATGTCACTTTTTTCTATGACTATCTTTCATTTCCCTTTAAGCTACCGTATAATCGCCATCTCAACAGCCGCCTGCTTTGTTGCTTGCTTCACTAAAGCTACTTGTATTGAATCCATGCTTACAAAATAGCATAAGTCTTGTAAGAAATTCATGATATGTTTAAACTAAACACTCTAAGAGAATATCCTCTTTAGCCGAGGGTGGATGGTTGATCTGTAACGATCCTACCACTCAGGCGATCAGCGAATGGCTCTCCACCTACATAAATTCGCTCACTAACAAATTCTTTATATCCCTTTCTCGCTCCTCTATCATATCCTATACTCTCTTATGTGTTGTCATTTCACTTGCACATACACATTATACCACTATTAAAGGAATTTGCAAACACAAACCCATGATATACGAAAACAACGTACTTACCAGAAACATTCTTTTACTCCCTAAGAAGCCGACATCTTTTTCATTTGCCAAGAGCACACACCAACTTTTCTGGCAAGTCAGGCAGATCTCACCCTATAGAACATCTTTGCACATCCTGTATCATAAAATATCTTCTACAAGTCATTGACCAGCCTTGAAAAACTCTACTTGCTTTCGCTCTTGTTCGTTTAAATTTAGCTTTTTATTACTTGATGGTAATCTATGGCCCACTTAATCAGGAACCCTCACATTGTGCTCACCTTTTTTTAAACTATAAAATACCGATTTCTCTTCAGATAGGCATTTAATGGAAGATCGACCACTAACTTTCTTTTTTCCCTCGCTTAAAAAAAGTAAAAGCATGGGTCACTTCAATTTAGAAAATATAGCTCCCTCACAACTTCTATCAAAGATAGCTACTATTTCTCTTTACACATTAAGAAATTCGTTATGATAATTGCTTAACTATGCAGCTAGTTCAATAACACATTGTTCATATTTAACAATGCATAAAAAAGAGCTTAAAGGGCAAATAAAAACCTCTTTTGAAAATGTATAGATAAAATACCACATTATCCCCTTCGACGAATGTTACCTTTTGGTCCGGCCTCATCTCTAACACTTCATATCTCCCCAAATCAACATCCTGATCATGCATCCACCTATGAATGGTTTGCATGTTGATCGAGCAACTAAATCTCTCTCTAGGCTCTATATCTAAGTCCTCTACCTTTATTACATTGTCTGTACTGCCCATCACCTTCTTTAATCCTTACTATTTTGATCCTTGAACACTCTGTTCCTCCCCTTGAACAGCCATAAAGCTTTGGCCTTGTAGCTCACTCACTCGTACCATCGATCGATTGACTGTTTGCCTAAAACTTAAGCCTAACCAATCTTTCAGTTGACTCTTTATTTTCTACCCAGATTCCTTCAATTTGCCTTTTCTTGTGATCGATTTAATGCATAATCATCCTTCCTCTCTTACCATTCACCCCAAACCCACTACCATCATCTACCCACCCAGAAAATATATTAAAGATAGATTGAAAACTTAGCTAAGCTTTTTACTTTCCTCTAAGAGCACTAATGTAGATATACAGTCCCCCTTAACACTGTCAATGACACTCACTTACTGCAAACATAAAAGCAAACAGTGAAAACCTTTACCAACTCAAATTAACTACCTAACCCTAGTCACCTCAACCTTACTCACACTGCCAACAGAATACCACCCATGATGACCAGCAACAACTGATGATGATAGCAATGAAGGAGCACTCGCACCTTTTGGACTTCTACAATGAAAACACAACTTTTTATTTTTCATATTCCAAGCACCAAACCCTTTACCCTTATATAGCCATCCAGCACACCTTGGAAAATGTACCCTTAACACTCACCCCCAATGGCACATGTTTTCCCATAATTACCCCTTTATCTACTGTTCAGCAGCATTAACTGCATCCATATATTCAAGTTTTAAAACCCTAAATCCTTCACATACTATTGATTTTTCTTTTTCTTGTTCCCATCTAATAGTGTCAATCGCTTCAATGGCCAAAAGGCAATAACTTTATAACTGCCTTTTGGCCAATGGGCTAGTTGTTATACCCAATTTATGATTAATAATATGTCCATCGCCTAAATCTCCCTACATATGGAAGGGCAACCTATCCCTGACTATCAGAATATAGGGAAACATCAACGTGACCACCTAATAATAGTATGACCCTAGGCATGCATATCTTTTTGAATGGCCACCGACATTTTACTGATAGGTTCGGCTATCAGATGGAATAGCTTGATAGCTAGCCCAACGTTATATGTAATCTAGTAACATCAACTAACAATGTGTCTCCCAACAACCCCTATAAAAGGTAGGGCAAGCCTTAGGTAAATGGATCTAACTTGAACTTTCCTGTTATTCTCCTTCCCATCTCTTTCCTGTTATTCTCCTTCCCATCTCTCTAAAGCCTTGGGACTAACCTAACAATCGAAGAATGCCCTAGAGTCCTAACTCTAACACCTTTGTGACCTATTTTTTGGTGTTGCAGGTCATATTTCTGCTCTCTCACTTGTCTCCCTAAAAAAAAACATCAATAGAGTGTTTTATTCAAAACTCACTTATGTCATTATATTAACATCAAATTTATTTTAATTACAAATAAGTTCCAACTTTAATCATGATCTTATTATTTACATGTAGGTATCTACCATAATATTTAATATTTTTTAAAAATTAAAAATATATTAATATTGATATAAGGGATAATTATATCAAAATTATTCTTTATAAATAAAATTTATAAATATTAAAATTATTGTTTAATTTTTTTTTTAAAAAATGTGTTTGCCAAAACGACTCTAGCGAGCTTCGGCTACGCCAACGTAGGACATATTTATGAGGGTATTATAGTAAATATAAATGTACTTCTATATAACACAAATATTTTCTAGGGTTTGTTTCGATCTCCGCCGTAGATTTCCACTGACCAAATGTCATGGAGAGGAGGGAGTTTCTCTCTTACTTTTTTTCCCCTTCCATTTTTGGTTGTTTATATAGTCGGATCCATTCTGCCTTTTTAGGGAATTGTTGTTTACTTTTAGAGGTTATTTACTTGGCTAGATAACAGGTAGGATGCTTAAGTTTTTTTTCCTGAAAATTAAAAATAAATGAACAATGACGGTTTATCTTTCTATTTCTTTTATTATAGTTTTGATTGGATGTGCCAAAAAAAATGAGACTTTTTAAATTAGACATTTATGCCTGCTTTGCCCTTATTTGTTAAGTTTTCTACAATTCTACAATACCTCACTAATCTTTCTCTTGGCTTTGTTTTGGACTTGTGGGTGGAATCTTGATGTATAATGATATTGCTGAATTACTAATATTAAATTGAAAGGTTATGAATGCGTGTAAATATTTTTAATTTATTTACCATCTGTTAAGTATGGATATTTTGGCATATCTTCTGTGTGCGTATGTATCCGTTGTGATAAATTAGATTATTTCAAACTTCAAGTGCTAACATTTGTAAATAAAAAATTTTTTGTATTAATTTTTCCTGATTATTTATTCTTCTATCCTTCCGATATGTTTTTCTGTTCTACTTTTACTATCGTTCTTGATTCTCCTGCATTGCTTTCTAGTTTTCTGTTTTTCTATATCTTCTTTTATTATATTGCTTATAGACTTGCCTTGATAAAGAACTTATTATTCTTAAATGAAATTCCAACATCGAATGATGACTTGTTCAACATCATTTCTTAAAATGAAAATTGATAAATTGTTTTAGCTTGTCTATGAACAACTCAACTGATTTAGATGGGAAATGCATTTCAAAAAAAATATAATTTTATGATGTGAAGGGATCTGTCTCTATGTTTTAATCCACTTAGCTAATGAATTATAGTTTCCTACTAGCATCATCCTTGTTCAGGGATTCAAGTTTGGATTTGTAAACAATATTTGGCATCCTAGATGAATCTTTCTGATTTTTCACGCCATTTGCCCTTTCAAGGATTTTTTTATGAAGTTCAGGATTTGAATTTTGTTAGGTAACTATGGGTAAATTTCTTTAGTTGATTTTTTTAAATGATTTATTGGCTTGCAGGACCTGCAAGGTGTTATCATCAGATGAACAAGCTTCATCGTTAGTCGCATTACTGTCGTGGTGTTTTTGATCCAAAGATCAGGATTTATGATGGAGAGATGAAAAAGAAGACGTGGCCAAGTATGCCGAAAAAGATGCCTTCCATTTGTGTGTTCGTGTTCACCTATTCCATGCCTTGTGTATCAACAAGATGCTTTCCTATGCCAGAACTAATAGGCTTCATATTAGGATGCGAGGTGCTTTTGGTAAGCCACAGGGCACTTGTGCTAGAGTAGCTATTGGTCAAGTTTTCCTTTCCGTATATTGCACGAATAGCAACAGCCATAATACACAGGAGGCTTTCCGGTGTGCAAAGTTCAAGTTTTCTGGTTGCCAAAAGATTATTGTCAGTAGGAAGTGGTATGTAATCAACTTTTGGGAATCCTCTTTAAAATGATTTTCTACTTTTTATCTTATAGTCATTATTTGGCATTCCAAGTGACTCGCTCCTTTACAATTTTTAGGGGCTTTACAAAGTTCAGCTGAACTAATTATTTGAAATACAAGTCAGAGAATCGGATTGTGCCTGATGGTGTTACTACTAAGGTTTGTCTTTTAAGTTAAATCTTATTATTTTCCTTTTGGTGAAGTTTTCTTTTGGGCTATAATGAGCCGTTATTATGCATTAACAGTCTTGTTGGCAAACAAGGAGTTTGTTATCTTGCAATGAACTTAATAAGACTTGTTTTTGGCCTTGCAGCATCTTGGATGCCATGGACCCTTGGCGAATAGGGAACTAGGAAAAGCTTTCCCATTTGCTGCTGCTTCAGATCTCAAGTTACTAAAAATATCTGGAAATAGTTGGCCGAGTCTTAATATTGTTTTGAGGCATTTATTTATCATTAATTTTAGTGCATGATGAAAGAAGCTGTGTTTTGTTGAATACTTGTGGCATCTAGCTTGGGTGTGCTGTGTTTCAAGTAATTTTTACTGATCTTTTTTTATGGTTACTATTAGCAATCACTTTAGGCAGCCATATTATGGATTTTGCAATTTTTTTTATGCATGAGGTGTTTTGGCAGATTATAGCTATGTAATTGTCACTTGTGTATATTGGCTATTCTATGGTCTATTCTTTGTTATCAGGCAACTATATATATTTATATACACACGCACGCATATACACACATTTCGATTAAAAAGTTATAGATCTCATTACATCGACTCGTGTTCTAAAAAAGTCTTCATTATTGAACCCTAAACACATTTAAATTTTCTTGAATGAGTTTCTGCCGGTGAAACAATTGCACACCCTTTTGAATAAAATCTTGCCACCCGCAAAAGGTTGAGTGGTTGGCTCAATTAAAACTCATCTTAGCAACAGCGTGTATCCATTTCCATGCATGCCTACTTTAATGAAAGCTATTTATTTTCTAACCTCGTTGGAATCCTTTAGACCTTAGCCCCTTAAGGGTTGGGTTCTAGTGGCGAGCTCTTGGGTTGTCTGGGTCCATATCTGGTAAATATGTAGGCCCGGTTGGCCCTACACCCTTTATCTTGCGTGTCTGTGGGAGCTGTTTGTGCTAACTTTTGGTGGTCGCCTTATCGTTCCCAGCTTCTTTCGCACGGGGATTCAAGTTTTCAACTTCCAGATACGGTTTGACAGATGAAGTTGTGACTATTAAAGCTGAAGTTGCAGATGATAGAATGACTTGAAGATATTGTGAAACTAATCATGGCTTAGCCTTAATAGTGAAATGGTCTATCCTAATGGCAATTAGAAATGTAATCAGCAGAGTTAATGAGAAACAGATTATGATCCGAATGTGTTTTAGACAAAACTGCAACATGAGCTTCAGGGAATTTGAGTTTTCAGTTGGCATTCGAAAGAGGATAATTTTTATCTAATAAAAAGAAAAATGTTTCAAGTAAAAATACATATATATATATATAATTCTTATTTTAAGTTAAACAACAAAAAAATCTTTAATTTTTATATCTGTTCTAATAATTTTATTGTTTTTTTTAATTTTTGTCATCAGAGTTAGTGTTATATATATATGTATACATATTATAGATCATAAACATATTTGCTAGATTATCTATTGTGGCTATTTTCTTTATGGAGAATAACTTTTCTTTAATTACATCCCGAATGAAAGTTAACATGAAATTAATATGCTTTAATCATTCATGATAAACTGAATTCTTAGCCAAGTTCAATGCACTTTGACTATCACAACAAATAACATGCAACCATATATTTTCCTTGACCCCTTCTATCAATGACATATATTTTACTTTAGTGGTAGACAAAGCAATTATAGATTGAAGTTGCTTTACAACTGACGGCACATCCATATAAAGTAAAGATATAAAATGTCAGGGATTTCCTTTTTATAAGTTCTCCACTATAGTCAGAATTTGTATAGGTAACAAGACAACTAGTAGAACCATTAGTTCCATAAACCAAGCAAATATTAATCGTACCTTTCAAGTATCGCATAATCCATTTAACTACCTCCCAATGAGTTTTCCTATGATTACTCATAAACTTGCTCACCACGCTAATTGCATGAGCTAAATCTGGCCTAGTACAAACCATGGCATATATTAAGATCCTAACTGTGCTTAAGTAAGGAACTTTACTCATGTAATTTCTTTCTGCATCTGTACTATGTAGTGCACTAGCATTAAGTTTAAAATGTGCTACCAAATAAGTATTTATTGGTTTAGAATGATCCATTTCAAAATACTGTAGTACCTTTTCAATGTACTTCTGTTGAGATACATACAGCAGTCTTATTTTTCTGTCTCTCCAAATCTCCATGCTCAAAATTTTCTTGGCTGCACCTAAATCCTTCATTTCATGTCAGCCTTGTTCTTAGCTGCAAGCAACATGTCATCCACATATAGCGACAAACATATGAAAGAACCATTTGGCAACTTTCCAGAGTAAACATAATTATCAAACTGATTGCACAAAAAATCACGAGAAACCATAAATGCATCAAACCTCTTATACCCCTGCCTTAGAGATTGTTTTAACCCATACAAGGATTTCTTCAGCAAACACACATGGTCTTTCTTCCCAGAATCAAAATAACCTTCTGGCTGTGACATATAAATCAGTTCCTTTATATTCTTATGCAAGAATGCAGTTTTCACATCAAGTTGTTCCAACTCTAGATCCAATGCATGTACAATGGCTAAAAGAACTCGAATTGACTTATGTTTCACAATTGGTGAGAATACTTTGTGATAATCAATTCCCTCATTTTGTGAAAAACCTTTTACCATAAATCTTGCCTTGAACCAGGCTGGTTCAACTCTCGAGATACTTTTTTTTTTGAATACCCATTTGCATTCTACTAGTTTCACACCCCTTGGTAATGGTACTAGGTCCCATGTATTATTCTTTGCAAGAGACTGCATCTCCTCATTCATAGCAATCAACCATTCTGATGATTCTTTACTTTTAACTGCCTCTTTATATGACCTTGGTTAATCAGCAACAATGTTCTCTGTAATTGCTAAGGCACAAGCAATAGATTAGTATTAACAATCTCAGCAAAGTTTGCATACCTTACAGGTTTTTGAATTTATCTTCTTGCTCTCCTTGCTTTTTGATTCTTTTTCTTTTCTGGGTTATTTTTCAGGATTTGTTGTCATCCTCTTTGGACTTCAATCTCAAACTCCACCTTCTGGTTAGCACAATGATTTTGTTACTTGTAAGATTATCAAGCTCCTTTCTTTGGCCAAACATAGCAAACTCATCAAAAGTAAAATCTCTGTTAATTATAAATTTTAGAGTTCTATCATTCTCAGTACACCATAATCTGTACCCTTTAACTCTAGTTGCATACTCTAGAAATATGCATTTCATTGCCCTATGCTCTAGTTTACCATCATTAACATGAGCATAAGCAGGACAACCAAATATGTGTAGGCCAAAATAATCAAAGGGTTTATTAGACCATAGCTCTTAAGAAGTCTTTAAATCAATTACTGTTGATAGAGATTTATTCATTAGACAACAAGTAGTATTAATTGTTTCAACCCAGAATTGCTTTGAGAGACCAGCATTTAATTGCATGCATCGAGCACGCTGCAACAGTGTTTGGTTCATTCGTTCTATAACTTTATTCTGTTATGGTGTGCGTCTAACAGTGTGGTGCCTCACTATACCTTCTTTCTTGCAGAATTCATCAAACGGTGCATTACAAAATTTCAAACCATTATCTATTTTGAGTGTCTTAACTTGTTTTCTAGTTCGTTTTTCAATCATAGTCTTCCACTCTTTGAACCGTCCAAACACCTCATCCTTTGATTTTAGAAAATATTACCCAAACTTTTCTAGAGTAATCATCAATGAAAGCAACAACGTACTTGCATCTACTATGCAATTCAATCGGAGAGGGATCCCATAAATCTGAATAAATATACGTAAGGATACTAGTAGAAATATGCTTGCTAGAACTGAATTTTCGTCTACGCTGCTTGTTAAACAACACAAAACTCATAAAATTTTAGTTTTCCTATTTCAGCTCCACTTAACAATCCTTGTATACTTAATACTACAAGCTCCTTATCACTTATATGACCTAATCTGCGATGCTATAACTCTGTACAATCATCATGTTGCTCCAATGAGCGAGATACTGCCATTGTTCCCATCATTAAACTACGCAACAATATGTAAATTCCATGTTACAATTTACCTTTCATCATTGCCAGAATACTCTTTGAGACTCTTATTTGCTCATCTTCACTAGAAAAAGTATACCGTTTTTTAAGTAAGGTTCCTACAGGGATAAAATTCTTGCGAATATCAGGAACATGCCAAAAATTCAATATTTTGATTATTCCATCGTGCATTTTAATCTGCACAAAACCACTACCGTTCACACTATGCTCCTTATCATTGCCTAACTTAACACTATCATTCCACTTTTTAAAAGAAGTAAACAGTTCATTTAAGAAAATCATCTGATAAAATGCACCAGTGTCCAAGACTTCAGTTTTTGCAGAACTTGAAGTACTAACAGTCAAAATATCACTGCCTTCTCCTTCATCAGAACTATCCTTAATCACAATTGAGTTATCTTGCATTATTGCAGCTCTACCATTGCTAGTTAATTCTTTCTTTTCGTTTCTCTTCTTTCATTGTGGACAATCCTTCCTTAGGTGTCATTTTTTTTGCAGTGATAAGATCGAAGTTTCCCTGGCCTAAATTTTGAACGTCACTTACCTCTGCTGCTACTATCCCTTTTCCTTTCCTAACAACTAGACCTGCTTCTACACAATATTTATTAGAATCAGAGACTTTTCTCTTCAATTCTTTAGATTGCACGGCATCTTTTACATTGCCAACATAAATACTATCTCTATTATATAGCACAATATGTACAAAATTCCCATATGAACTTGGCAAGGAACATAAAAGACCGATAGCTTGAATCATCTATTTTAACCTCAACACCTTGTAGGTCTAAAATAGTTTAGTTAAAATTGTCAAGATGATTTTTTACCTTCATATTTTCTGTCATCTAAAAGGTATATAAATGTTGCTTCTGATATAATCTGTTGGTTAGAGATTTCTTTTTATACTTGCTTTCAAGCTTGTTCCATAACCTTGTAGCAATCGTTTCTACAACTACCTCTCTCAAGACTTCATCAGTTAAATTCAACAGAATCGCAATATACGCCTTTGCCATAATCTCATTCTTTTCCTCTGCTTTCTAATTCACAGGTAATTTTTCTTCTCCTTCGAGTGCTGCCGCATATCCTTGCTGAACAAAAATAACTTTCATCTTGACCTTCCATAGAGTGAAATCATTTGATCCATTGAATTTCTCAATTTCACATTTATGAGACGACATCTTGAACAACAAAACAAAATTGCCCCTAGATACCCAGATTCGAATAAAAACACTATGTAACCTAGCTCTGATGCCATTTATTGTGCAAGTAAATGCAATACAATAAGAAGGTTAAAGTAAGAAAAATAAGTACAGATAAGATTTACATTGTTCGGTCAATGTGATCTACGTTCACAAGCAGGGAAATGGATTTCTTATTTCTTCGAGGAAAACTGATACAGAGAGAAAAAAAACTTTAGTGCCTCAAGTATATAATCACCAAATCCTAGCTAAATCCTAGCTAAATAAGGACAGTCCTAATTAATAAGGATAAATTCTATTCCTTATCCTAATCTGATTAGGATTTATCTAAATAAAATCATAATCTATAAGGATTAAAGTCTATTCCTTATTATAATCTAATTAGCAATTATCTAATTAAAATTCAAGGCACCCAACACAAAGTCCAAACCGATAATTCAATAATCCATTGTGATGGGTAATAAAGTGTAAAGCCAGGTTCTTCTTTAGTAACTTCCTCCAGCTTCAGCTGCTTCTTTGAGAAATTAAAACCTGCCACAAGGATCTCTCTTTAAGAACATGAGCATGACAATCCACAAAGAACCTGCTTGTACTAAGATAGACCGGATACGTTGCAATATAGATGCTTGATTCCAACTCGTTAAGTCCTTCAGACCAAAAGCCCGTTTCTGACTTTGAGACAGGAGATGGAACTCCGAATAGTTCTGCTCCTTTAGCTGTACCTTCTTGCCTTTTCTGGAAGAAACTAGTGCATAATTGATTAATCCTCCTAATAACAAATTTAGTAAGTACAACATGTCTGCACCAATAGTTATGTGCTCTAAACAATACAGATTGGATTAATTAAATTCTACAGCGTGGAGTTACCTAGCTCCCTAACCGTTAACTCTTGCTCAACTCTTCACAAATCGAAGAAAGCAATCTTTTTTAGTAAGCCTACTAGTGACTAGAGGTACACGAGGATATTTGAGAAAAAGATGGCCTAGCTTGAAGCAGTCAATCGATGGATCTTCTCAAGGTTAGCATTGATGATTCCATATGAAAAATATCTTATTCTTTCTAGAATTCAACTGCGACCTAAAGAAGATATTGAACTACTGCAATACACTCTGGGCATGCAGATTACCGCTAGAAAAATTAACAGATGATCTGCAAATTAAGCAGAGATATGTTAATTTAATTAATTAAGTAATTAATCGTACATATACATATAATATAGTATACTTAGGATGATAACCAAAAGGGGGGCTAGAATTTTGCTGTCTGTATATATTTTGGATAAGCTTTAATTGCATTTATCTGAAGATAGCACAAGTATGGTACAATATTATAAACATTAATCAAAATACAAAGTAGTCAAATAACTACTGTTCTATAGCTTATTTTAGAATAGAAATATTAAGGTTCCAAGCATCACATAAATCCTCATACTAAGTCAGCAGCAATCTGGTGCAATCCTTATATCCTTTCCTTTCATATCTGGCAAATGCAAAAACATTACAATAATTTGCAGCATAAGGGAAATTAATGCTTTTCGTTTTCAACTAGTTCATTGCTTTTGCTCATTGGCCATTAATGCAATTCTATATGTAGCTCATTCCGCAACTCTTGTATTAACCATTCGTCACTGGAGGATCCTATGTGTGTGTCTGTGTAAACCTTCTATTCGAGCCAATTTGTTTCCCTCGGCATTCAGCATTTATATCTTGACCATGCTCTTACATCATTGTTAATTGTCGAGATTGAGTTATTGAGTTGGTTATATATATATATATATATAGATATACACACTTACACGTATAAAATATATAAAACTAAACCTTATGCATGCATTTATTTTACTGTGTGAAAATATAGCGATTTGGTTGCTGTGTGTCTGGGAGGGAAACTTATTGTTTTTTTAGTGAGTATAGGATAGAATGGGACTATAGGAGCATGCAGGAGTAATTAATCAGTAATAAACTGAGGTAAGCAGCACAACGAGCATGAGGAAGAGTTTTTTTGGTTTTCATCTAACGTCAACGATGATTTAATAGTGTGTTCAGGAATTAGATTAGTTGAAGAATTGCATCTGTACTTTAAAAATGAGAAGTTAAGAGAAAAGCGACATGTGAATATGAGATAGATTACATACAATTGTAGCCGTGCATGCTCATGCCGTACTACATTCATGCATACTACTATGTACTGTTTCTTTTTCTTGTGGTTAAGGCGGGACAGCACGGGTGAGTGAGTTTGTGAGTGAAGGACCACCAAAGGCAAACAATGGCCTCAAACTAATAGACTGGGCTGATTTGGGCAGTGTACAACGTAGCAGCGGGTTAAACGAGGTTTTCTTTTTTTTTTTTTTCTTTTTATAATTTTTGAAATTCAAATGGGCGCCATTTCCGTCTTTAAACGTTCAAAACTCCCCGGTGTAAGTGAAAGTGGAAATTAACCTGTCCGCCATCAGTCCGCCTCGTACTTCTCGATTCGGTGAGTCCTCATCTACTTTTTTTCTTTCTTGCATAGTTGGGATGGGAATCACGATTAATCGTTTATATTTGTTTATATTTCTGTGGGCTGTTTTTTTGTTTGTTTGTTTCTGTTCTGGAAAAAGGTTGTGGAACTGGAGGATTAAGCAAATCTTAACAAGTTAAGAATAGGATGGTGGAAAGCTCTTATGAAGAGGTTCGTCGACAACGTCTGGAGGAAAACAAAAGGAGATTCCAGGTTTGGTTTCGTTGTGAATTAAAGTCCTGTGTTTCCGAATATTAATTCTTCCTTGTGTTGCATCAAAATCAAGTGTCTTTTAAAGTTCAACTAACTACTTCCTTTAATGCAGGAGTTGGGAATTTCAAAAATCTCCGCTTCTTTGGCCCAACTTTCAAACAAACCCCAGGCCCAGGTAGATAACTTACCCTCTTTACTACTTTATCGTTTCAGACTTTCAGTTTACATCTTATTACCACGGCTGGCCTTCATTTAGTTCTTTCTTATTTATTTCGCTTTTTTTTTTATCCTTTTTTAATGTGCAGCAACGTCTCTCCAAACCCAAACCCAACACATATCAGCTTAGACGTTCTTCTCGTGCTCGTAACCCAGTTCGTTCATATCGTGATGATGTAAGTAACTGTGATATGCCGCAAAAATATATCCTTCCTATCCTCACCCATGTAAGTACTTGCTGTGATGGCTGTATTTAGGTTCCTCCCTTCTGTTTTCCCATGAGCCATGATACAGTGTAGATTCAAATTCAATTATAACTACCAAGATTCATGCTTGCATTACACCACTACAGTCAGAAGACAAAATTGAATTTCATATGCTTATAAAAGTAAATTTTGAGTTGCCGCTTCCTCTTTATTGATCTCTTTCTTAATTGGTTTGGGTTTGATCCGTCTTGGTAAAAATGCAGAAACTACAAATAACTCCTCTTGCTTATAATACAGGTGGACATAGACCTTCCATCTTTGCGGAAAAGGTCAAGGTCAAATTCATCATCTTGGGCAAGGTGGAATTAATTCTTCTGTCAATTTAGTGGTCTGTTTCATGTTTCATCTTGGATATTAGTTTTGATTCCGTCACTTTTCAGCTATCTAGCAAGGCCGGTAGATGAAGTCAAAACTGCTTCTTATGAAGAAAGGGTCAAGGCTGTTAATGCTGAAGAGGATCTCCAAAACAGTTTACAATCTGGGAATCCATCTTTCGTAAAATCAATGGTTAGGTCCCATGTTTACAGTTGTTTTTGGCTGGTAAGTTATCGTAAGGAAATTTTATTTTAGACTACGCAACTTCATTATTTAGCTGAGCCTTGTTCAACAAATCTCCTGCTAACCCAAAGCATGAGCTGACTATTATTTCTTTTGCTACAAGGGGCTACCTTCCAAGTTCTGCGAGGACCATCTTTCAAAAACGGTAGAAGATATGGTATTGGAGGACGAAATGGTTCAGAATATGGTGCTATTTACATTGGCAAAAGAGCTGGGCTCAGTGGTGGCTGGAGAGCTTTTGCGCTGGATCACAAATTGGACGATGGTGATGCTCTTGTTTTTGAATTGATTCAGCCAACCAGATTCAAGGTAAGTGCATCAACCTTATGGCGGGAACTATGGTCGTGAATTTTGCACTCCCTTGTTTAAATCAAATTCATTTAAATCAGTTTTATTCTTGCATTTCTGATCCATTAGACGATCATACTTATCTTAGATACATGAGGTCATACTTGGAGTCTATTTAACGTTTCTCTTGCTACTGAGCTTGAGCATGTATGAGGTCAAATCTGGTCAGATTTTCTAGCTCATGCCTATGATTAATATTTTTATTTAAGCATGATGCTCTTGAAGTTTTACGAATCATCCTATTTAGTCATTCATATGTAAGTACTTATTCAAGAAGGAATAGACAGATGATGAAAATAAATATTTTTTGGTACTAGTGCAGATTTACATTATTAAGGCATCTTCAATTTCGAGTCAAGAATGTGAAGAGGATTTCGCAGACAGAGGATTTACTAATTGCACCAAAAATGAAACCAGGGGAGCATGAAGATTGTGACTCAATAACAAGTAAGAAGAGTTACCAATTTCTCAAGAGCTCAAAAAAAGAAAAATGATATGTATGATGAAAGAAAGTACTTGGATGCGCCCAAAAACTCAGAAAGGAAAAGCAAGCAATGCTAGTCAATCAAGCTAGGACGAATTGGCCAAGGATGCCGGAAATTTTGCCTCTCTTAAGCCTAGAAAGAAACCAGCTCCAAGATTGTGAACGAGTAGAGTGTAGGAGAGAAGCGTAGGGTGGTAAAATTTTGCAGGTTAGCAATGAAAAACACTGAGGTTTTGCTTTGAGTTGAAAGGGGCCTTTGTTTGCATGCAATAATGCCATTAATGTCACTCTTAATACTGAAATCTAACTAATCTCAGTCGTATTCACTTTGCATCCCATTCGCACCGGGCGTCTAACATTAACATGTTTTTCTTTTACTACATAGGAGAAAACCCTATTGCCTTTTGGGTTTAACCTATGAAGATAGCTTCTTTCGTGGGGTCTGATTAATAGGTAGACATGTCAATTTTGATACAAATTTAGAAAAAAAAAATTGATCAAATCGTCTAAATTTAGATTTCATTTTATCCAATATAATTAGAAAAATGAATAACTTAAATTTTATTCAATTTAAAATTAAAAATAATTTATACTTAAAATATTTGAATTTAAATTTATTCAAATTAAAATTATTTTAAAGTTAAATTATGTGAAACAATTAAATTTGAGATGGCATGAATATAAATTAAATATAATTTTATTTTAAAAATATTAATTTGATAAAAATAATAATTATAATATAAATTATTAATTTATTTTAATTTTATAAAATGTTATAATTTTATAAAGTATTCATTATGCAGGGGTTGTGTATAAAATTTGAAATTGAAAAAAAAGCTTGGTGTTATTATACATTTAAAATAAATAGTATTTATTAAATTAGACTAT
>JBBYHO010000008.1:1534727-1547683 GCA_038382025.1 Adansonia gregorii | reverse complement strand
TATAAAATTTGAAATTGAAAAAAAAGCTTGGTGTTATTATACATTTAAAATAAATAGTATTTATTAAATTAGACTATATAATATTTGATTATATTTTTATATTTATTTATTTGATATTAAAAAATTTTAAATATTAAATATTTATAATTTTAAAATTTATATATACGTATAAATATATATATAAATTGTATTTATATATTTATATAATATATGTGAAATTAAAAAATATGCTAAGTATTAAAAAAATATTAAAAAAATTAAAATAATACATCAAAATACGATATGTGGCAGGCCCTGCGTTGACGTGCCCATTTTTTCGTTCTCCTCGCTCGGCTCTAGCTTTTAGTGGTGGCCTTGCTTTCTTATCTTGTTCTCTTATCCACCATACAACATTTTCACCACACTGCATCTGCAATTGCCCATGGATTTCCTCCTATTATTTTTCCTTTAGAAAGAAACATCTCAAGAAATTTATTAAAAAAAAAAAATTCAAGAAAAAGCGATGGCCACTGCTGCAACATGTTTTCACTTGCAACATAGGGCGCCAGCCTGGGTCAACTGCCAGCGCAGTTGTAGCAGCAGGAGAGAAATGACCATGGGATTAAGAGCTGCAAATGGTCATAGTAAGATATCGAAGAGCAATAGATATGTGTCCGTGAAATGCAGTGGGAGTGAGATACGGATAGGCGACTTCATTGGAGGAGATCTATTAAGATTTGATTTGGGGCGTTGGCTATCGGATATGGAAGAGCACAAAGCCCTTGCTATTTACACCCCACACGAGGGAGGCTACGAGGGTCGCTACCTTACACGCCTCCGATACCAGGGATACTATTTTCTCGACCTTACTGCTCGTGGCCTTGGTGATCCAGAGACTACCCTTACCAAGATCCATCCTGTTTGCCCTGTATGCATGCGAAACGTTCTGTTAACTTTGTCCATTCCTCTCACTGTCTTACTTGTTACTAATATAATTAAATTACAAAATTACAGCCTCATGTTGGGAAGCAACCAATAGCAAGGTGGTATTTCCCGCCAGAAGTTGATTACAGGCTCCAGGCATTGCCTCCCAATGCCAAAGGACTTGTCGTCTGGATAATCGAAGCGAAGGTATACTGACTGAACTTCACCAACATAGCCCCCCCACACAAAAAAAAAAATCGTGCCCACATTTTGTTTTGTTCCCTCCATCGATACTATAACATGGTCATTTGCATAGGTTCTCTCCAAGTCGGAGTTGCAGTTTCTTGCTTTGCTTCCCACCCTCCGGCCTAAAGTTAGGGTCATCGCCGAGTGTGGAAACTGGTAATAGTGTTGATTTTTCCTTTCTATTTCTAGCTATAAAATCACACTTCCTATCCCTATTAATCCAATAGCGTGATGATTTCCTTTTCCGATTGAATAAGAGATGATTTGCTTGCTGTCAACAACGTAGGAGAAAATTCATGTGGAAACCACTCAAAGAAATTGCAGGCCTAACTGCTGAGGATGGAGCATAACAACATAATCGGGAAAGCAGATGCTGAGAGAATCAACAACTTGGAAGCAAAACACTCATAACTCCTGTAGCACCCAAGTGCCTGAAAGCCTTTTAACCGTGCTGCAAAGTAGAAAACTGAGAACACCACTAATTCACGGAGAGATAATTAATGTCAACTACCACTTTTAAACTTACCTGTTACAGTCGTTCCAGATAATGTAGTAGTCAAGAAATTTCGCCATCTATAGTCAATATTCTTACCCTTCTTTGCTTGATGCACTATTAACGGTTGCACAACTTTGCCCCACATAAAAGGTCACCTTAACATGATTTGATCACATCTCCAAATGAGAAGCGTTTCAAAGGTAGCTGCATTGCATGACGCAAAATCAATTATCAAAGGAGGATGCGCTCAAGCATGTCAAAAAATTACAATGT
The DNA here is from genome assembly GCA_038382025.1 of Adansonia gregorii. Taxonomy (NCBI): domain Eukaryota; kingdom Viridiplantae; phylum Streptophyta; class Magnoliopsida; order Malvales; family Malvaceae; genus Adansonia; species Adansonia gregorii. The sequence goes on along the minus strand of JBBYHO010000008.1, from coordinate 1,545,765 downwards.
TGCTCATCAGGCAATATGTCCGTGTTATTCACCAGCCACTGTATTTGCTTGGAAAAATTTCAACAAGATCCAAATGGCTGATATCATTGTTTTCCCCAAAAAAGAAAAAAAACTGAACAGCAATAACAATGGGAATGGTAATGCTAATGCTAATGTCTCCTCCTGGAATAATCTTACTAGGAAATCTTTATATTTTAAGTAATAGACTCGAACACCATTTTCCTAAATCAGATAAACAAGAAAAAAGGCAAAAAGTTAAAGTTTTCTCTTTCCACGTCTTCCAGTATCTAAATCTACCAGCCTTGATGATGATGGAACTGGCATTGGTTTTGATAAACCAACAGATTCTGGAATGTCAAGATTGACTCTCATAGATTCGCCTGCCATTGTACGCTTCATATCAAGTTCATGAAATTGCTGAACTTGAAGTTTTACTTTATCAATCTGCTTAGAAAAATAAACAAGAAATAAATGGTAAGTGGCAGCATATTAAGACCTTTTGCCAAATGCAAACTGCTTTTCGCTACAAAACCAGATATATGAGTCCGATAATTGTAATTACAAGTTCAATATGATAGATGGATGAACGTGCATCAGCAAGTCTCGTCTGCAATTCATCAAACTTTTTTCTCTGGTAGTCATCATTCTCCATTTGATTTCCTCTCTCCCCTAATTGTTGAAAAAGACCTGAAAAAAGAATAGTCATAAAGATTAATTCATAATTAAGGTACTTCAATACAGTCAAAACATATGTAGAACCTGCAGAGCAAGATACCTGTCAAAACAGACAGAACCCATATCTGAGTTGGGATGTCTCCAAGCTTCTTTGCCAAAGTGAGTGAGGATCTTAGGATCTCTCTGGCTTGTCCAGTGTCATGCAAAGCAAGTGCCAAATTCCCAAGAATGGTCAAATACTGTGAAACAAGTTGAAGGTTTCCCATTTGAACATGAGCAATCTGCAAACCCTTGGCCAGTCGATTTCTACATCAAAGTTGTAATTTTATACACACCGATTATAGCAGTTGTACCCAATCCTAAACCATAAAATTAATTTGAATATTCTATAATGAATGAGTATCTTTTTCATTTTTCCTTTTTGCCTTAGGTAGTATTCTTTATTTTCTTCCTCTAGAAAAATTGAAATCATCAGCAGTAAAAGAATATAATGAATTTTCTTCATCCAAACATGTTTTATTTTTGCCTGAAATAATATCATAATAGGAAACATCTGCCCTTTAGAGCATGTTAACTTATCTTTTTACCACTTTTAATGACCATCGTCATCCCACTAACAGTACCTTCAATCCAACATGAGATTTTAAACATATTGAAGCATAGTCGAAATGAGATGCTCTACTCTGGAGAAAACAGTTCATTCGCATTGGATTTACAGCCTCATTCAGTGCTCTGGATACAGGGCAAGGGAGGAACAGAGGAATTGAATAAATACTATAAGTAACAGAAGTTCTTTTCAAAAATATTAAGATGCTTAACATCACTTATTGACACACCAACATAAATGCTACAGCCGTTACTGAACATGGATTCCAGAAATGCTTTTAAAAAGGGAAATTGAGTTGTTTCAATTACCACATAAGACATGATGGACCAAATTATCTGAACCAAACAGTCAACTACCTTTCAGTTTAAATGAAAATAATCAAATTAGAAGCTCACCGTGCTTCCTGTAGATCTTGCTGCTTCATCAATAGAAGGCCATAAGCAAAAAGGATACTTGCTTCCTCTCTAACTCCAACAAAGGGATCCTTCATTCTGTAAATTGGTCCAATTAAATCAAGCGCCTACATACAACAAACATATCAGTAACACAATATAGGCATCAGAAAGAAAAACATTACAACATAAACCAAACTATAATTTTCAGAAACAATGAATTTTGTAATCGGAAAGTACTTGACCTGTGAAGATGACTCAGCATCACCAATGCAAAAGTATGAAATGGCTGCATAAGCTTGGCACATGATTTGCATTGATTTGCTCTCGGTTATCTGAAAATGTGAAGAAAAGGGAAACTTACTTAAATTTCACAAATATTCATCGGGAAAACAAGATATAAGCATTGTACATCAGATGACATCAGCTATAACAGAAAGAACTTGCTTTTATTAACCAGTATTAGCATTTAACTACCCACCTCAATTTCAATAGCAATAATTAAACTACGGAACTTGTGAACTGGTGCCAAGTTAAACAGCATACCTTTGCAGCTTCTACATAATGAAAAGCTGCTTCACTGTAAGAACCAACAGAATGGGCATATTGCCCCCTAAGCATCTCAATGATGCTTTCACAAGCCTGTAAAATTGTCGGAAAGCGAGTGAACCAATTCTTCATTTGCACCAATGCCTGTAGGATTGAGATACTACCTTAATAATTCAATTTGAAGAATTACTGATACAGTCTATTGGTACGGTGAACATTAAGGAGCATGCTGCCAATCAAAAAGTTTATAATTGTACGGCATGAAGCATTCACATGTCCAATGGAAAATGAAATGGAAATGATAATCTTGTTTTGGAAAAAAAAAAAAATAGAAAGTCTCTCTACATGTTTCTTTACATAAAAAACAAATAGAGAGCGGACAAAAAAGAAGTATACTCACATATACCAAAATGGTTTCAAGGTGAAGTCATCATCAGAGCTCACTAGAGGCAAACACATTAACATATTGTTCACATGTACTCTTACATTCTACAACAGTAGTTTTCAACAAGACGAAAATGGTAATTAATGAAACTCAATTTAACTTAGCTTAGTGAAGAGAGAATCAAAACTAGAAAGCCAAGGATCTTTTTTTTTTCTTTCCTGATAAGCAAAATCAAGGATCCTTCAAATTTTTATAAGTATTAAAAAAAACCCACATATACATGCAAGTGTTGGCTTTAGGATAACTTATCAATTTGTTCAGTTTAAAAAGAGGTATCAAGTATAACACCCCCCTAGCTGGCTCAAACAAATGCATTGGAAGTTTTTAGAGAGAAGAGAGACAGCAGACAGCTCAGTGGCAATAATTGGAAGCATAAAGTCTACCTCTTGAGCTTCGAGAAATTCAGACCGTGTAAGCTCCACAGCCACTTTATTCTCAAGGAACTGCATCAATAGCATTAAGTATACACCAGCCATCCAGATTGCTGAGTGTTGCAAATCCACTTCTACACAAGAAAAATTAAGAATGTTAATAGTAACAAATGCCAAATCACTTTGGAACGAAAATGCAAGGTGTAAAAATAAGACAACAAACTAACCCCTCACATCATCAGTTATCCCAAGCCTGATCAGTTCCTCTGCAAGAAACAGTAATGCTTAGATTTCTAAGCAACCATGAATTGTATAGTTTAAAGGGGTATGTACATAGAACTTATAACCCTTCTACTCCACCTTTCTCTTATCCTCAATCATAGAATGATGGTAAAAGAAGAGAAATCCCAAGAATAAGGAAACAGAATGGCGTCCTAGTTTAAAAAACAGACCTTTGATGATATGCATTCCAGACTGAATTCGCTTATCACACTCTTTGAAATTTCCTTTTGGACGGCCAAATATAATGACCATAAGATCAACGAGGGCATAGATAGCACTTTTTGGAAGCCACTCCCCATTAATAGGAGGTGGTGCTAGGAAAAGCTTATCTTGCAATGCTCGTTTGGCATTTCCAAAATATGTGGGTTCGAGGGAATCATTTCCAGCTGAAGTTGTATTACTAGTAGTAATATGGGTAAGCTGTTCCTGAAGGCAGGCTTGTCGTGCAGAGAGAGCAGACCTCTCCGTGGAGGGTAAGTCAGAGCGGGAGAGACTTTGATTCAAGGCGTTAAGCTCAAAAGTAAGTTGGTGCATGTTGTTGGAATCTTGCTTCATAGCAGCATCCAATTTGTCCACGTGTTTAACAGCATTCTTGTAATCAGAGACACGAAGTCGATAGAAGATGTGGAGAAGCTCATTGTAAAAGAGTAAACCAAGGCAGAGTTCTCTCTTTGATAGGAAAGAGGAATTAATACCATATAGCATATAACGCACAGATTAACAAGAAAACAAAAAAGAAGGGGGGGAAAAAAAAGACATGGTAGAGCTTAACTGACCCTATTAGAGGGGATAGTCTCCCAAACCTGATTGCATCGGTGAAGAGCTCGCTCAACCTCAGCCGCAGTTTGATCATCCCATTGCATAAGGAGCCGGACATGCAGGATCGAAGACACAAAGAACATCTGAAGCTCCGGATAGCAGATTTGGGTAGCGGATACATAACCTGACTCTAAAGTGGAGATTGAATTCTGATAGTCTCCTTCAATAATCAGAGCGTTGGCCAACTGAGAATTGAAGTTGCAACACCATAGCTTGACCGACAAACTAGAAGTTCAAGGAATGTTAGGAAAGTAAGTTCAGTAATAAATTTTTATGCAATCATAAGTAAACCATATTCAGAACAAGAAAATCTATGTGCAAGCATACTCGGGAGCTGCCGCAGAAGTAAGGTGAAGAGCCTTGTACAAGATCTGCTTCTGAGGAGGGATGGCCCCAACGAGATGGTAGGACTGGCTAAGCAGCGAGTAGGTTCGGCATTTCAAGTCGAAGCAAGAAGGTATGGAATTGAGGAGCAATTGGGAGCGTTCCAGGTGTGACTTAGCATGGTTCACGTTGTGAGAGTGTCGCAGCAGAAGAGCGGCTATGCGGAGTCGAGTTTTCACCTCAACGATGGGAAGAAAGGAGGCATGGGACTGGCAGATTGCCTCCAAGCACTTCACCGCCTTCCCTATCTCTCCCTTCTTCTCATAGTAATCCGCCAGTCCCCACAGCCCTTCCGCCACTGCTTCCATTCTCCAATTTTCACAATTACCTCTAAACCAAGATTAACCCACAACTGTATACTGTAGTTCTTCTTCAAGGTAGATCAGCAGAAAATAGAATTAGAAATGAATGAATCACAATCAAAATCATAATGCATCTCCCAAATCCCCAATCCCAACTCTCCAGTCTAAACCCTCAAGTCAAGTCAACAACGCAACTACCAAGCCAAATGGGCTTTATTTATTCTTTAAATTAGAAAATGACCGCGGGATTGTTGGATTTTAAATTACTGGGCCATTTTAGTCTGGTATCCTTGGATTGGCAAATATGGTTCATGGGTTTAACAGTTGGACTTCTGGGGGAGTGGAGGCCTTCCCCCCGAGACAACTTTTTTCTGGAGGCTTGGGATTCTTTTTTACCTCCAAGTCCAAGCCAACACGACTTTCACCATTTTTTTTTTTTTTTCAAGCATGGGGATGAAAGATTCCAGCTTTTTGCTTAACAGGCTTCCAATTGGGTACGGGCGCTTCCTCTAATCTAATGCTAGTTGGCGTGATCGGGATGTTACTTTTGTTACGATTGACTAATACATGCATGTGTGTATATGTGTGTGTGTGTGTATATATATATATATATATATTATGCCTCCGCTAGCCAAAATTATCTTTTTATTTTAAGGATGTTCCCCAGTTCATTAGAATTCATGACAGAAGAGGAGGTTGATAATATTCACCCATCATGGAATGGATGGAGAGATGACGACGATAATGTTGAGAATGAACTCAGTCAAAACTTTCCAGGAAACAGACAGCAGTGAATGACGATTAGCTTATATACGAGTGCTGCTTGCTCTGATGTTACCCAAAAACGCACATCTTACGTGTTGTTTCCCACTTAACATGTTGGCAAGAGGAGTTATGAACTTATGATGATTTCTCTCTTCACTCTTGTCGCAGTGTTTGTATTGTTTTGTTTTACTGCTGTGCTGATGGTGCCATTGCCATAGCCTTATCTGAGAAACATGGGGATGTCTATGCAGGGAAAGGTATTTTAGTGGGTATCATTTTAAGAGCTTCAGCATGTTTCACTCCTTTCTTAGGCCACGCTTGAATTATTACTTTCTTTCCCTCAATAAAGGGAGAACTAAGAGAATTCCACATAAAAGTTTGGCCCGCAGAAATCTACATGCCGGAGTTAAGATATTAGATTCACAGCTAAGCCGTTACATCCAGAATTAAAATTTTTGTATTGTCCCTGCCGGTACCAAGTACCACCTCGTTTGTAAACTCACCAAACCACCTGTTTCTAAGAGACAACAACAATCTTTCATCTGATATAGAAATAAAACCAATGCAACAAAAATCGAGAGCCAAAAATTCTGTACTTTAGACTTTAACTCCGTTTGGCAAGAAGGGTTGCCACCATCCAAATTCATATTTTGGATATGGTGCCACCCAGTTTTCCGGCTTTTCAAACTCCAGAGTGGTAGGATTTGAGGCTAAAGCTTCTTCAAGACAGTCAGCTTCATAGCTATCTGATAAAACTCGGTCCAGCCTCAATTTCATAAACCTGCTAAGCAATTGAATTAGAAACAAAATATGCAACATAAATGGCATGTATATGACACATTCTATAGAACAAAGAGCTACACTCTAACAGAGTCTTTGCCTGCCTTTTATACCAATATCTTAATACCATGTTAATTAAAGCTATTGCTGCGTCATACTAATGAATTGAAAGTTCAGAAATTGTTTGGGATGTAATTCCATCTGTGTTACACCTATGACCATGGGAGTTGGCCGATTTCAAGCCATTCTAAAACCGTGGGGCACATTTTCCTGCAGTGTCAAAACTAAAGCGAGCAACACGATCAAGATCTAGTCACACTGAAGGATGGTTCTTTTTCTTCTCTTTTGCTTTTTAAATATGGTCTATCATATAAAAGTATGATTATGTACCACACAGACAATGTCACAAATGATTCAAATGCACATGAATTTAGGCTATCTCTGGTACTTGCTCCACTTTAGGTTTACTGTCTCCTAGAACAAGTCCTTACCAAGGTGGTAGGTAGGGATGCCTAGCAAATGATACCAGTGCAAAAACTAGTCTTTTAATGTTCAGATCTTATGCATTAGGCATAAATGAAGCAGGAACATGATGATGAAAAAGAAGCTAGAGCCAAAACAATTTTTTTTGGGTTCAAGTCTTACGTAATCCAAGGACCATTAGTTGAAACCAGAGCAACAGCGGGCCTGCGCAACCTCTTTGTAATGCCAGGGAAATTTTCCAGGAACTTGGGCTCGATCACAAGCCAAAAGTCCTGTTCTTTATTGCGCTCTCCAAAGTTCCGAAGCCTCTCAAACAAGAGCTCCTTGAAGTGCTCCTCTTCATCCAGCATGAATTTTGCATTCGCAACAACAAAATAGTATTTTTTGGCTTGTTGCTGGAATATAAGAAGAATTTCAAAGCCAAAAAGTAAGTCATACCAGTAGAAAAACCTTGTTTACAATTCAACTCTGAACAGAAAATCAGCATGGCCTCTTGGCACTATATTATCTTATATCAATATGAAACTATTAAAACATAGAGCACGATTTTCATGAAGATCTACGTCATCATAATGAAAGAAAAAGCGTACTCAGGATCTCAGACCAACATTCATTTTGCTTGATCGGCAATCATTAAACTGGCTCCTCATTTTATCATTGAGCATCTAAATAGTCAAGGTCATATTCGATCTTCTTTCCTGCTATTGGTTTTATTTAATTATGAAAGATTACGGGCTTCCTGAGCCAATTAGAAGGAAGAATATTTGGATTGTGAACCACGTTGTTGCTCTTCATTGTTGCTCGTTAAAACTAGACTACAGTGAAGCAAACGGTTTTGATATTGACCTTGGTTGGGATTTCTCAAGTCTTAACAATAACAACGGATGACTTTGTTCAATCAAACATGGAAAAATAAAATAAAATAAAATATGTTGGCTCCGATAGTAATAGTAGACAGGTCTTTCTTGTTGAAATATGTGTGTGTATATATATTAAATATAATAGCTCCCTTGTTCCTACTTGATCGTATATCAAGCTATTTGGCACTAGAAGGGTGAAGGCAATGAGAAGGAATTCGTGGGTGCATAAAATTAGGCTAGCAATTGGCTTGGAGTTAATTCTACTACCAAGGGAAATGTGAGATAGCGGCCCTACCTGATTAAAAGCGGTTAATTATATCTACACACACAGTAATGGACAGAGACACAGCATTATATCATGATGTCCAAATACCCAATCAATGCAACTATCTGATATTTGAAAGATGATGGTAAGAAACAATAGACAGAGAATGAGTACCTTGTCGGGACTGAGCTGGTCGGAGTCCACTGCAGCAACGGCTGTCCTGAAAGATGGTGTGGTCCGGGTAGTGGAAGTGAATGAGCTCTTAGACAACAACTGGGCGTGGTTGTTGCCGCTGCAGGTGGTGGGCAACGCTAAGGCTTTGGGGGCGCCTCCGTTGCCGCATTGGGCGGTGAATGATGCTGGCGCACCACCCAGACCGAGTGTTAGACTTGCAGCACTAAGCGCACCTAACATTTCCTTTTCTTGATGTGGTGCTTTTTATCGGACCAGAGTAACCGTAGTGGTCGGATTCTTCCTTTAAAAAGGTGTTACTTTGCGGAGGGCAGAAGAAGATTTTAGAATTGCCTTTACCACTTAATAGCAGCCTTGCAGACAACCTTATCTTGTTATCTTGCGACTTGTACAAGTCGCATCGAAAGGTGGTCTTTTCATTGGTCCGATACTACGTAAATCCTATCTTGTAATTTTTTAATTTTGTTCGTAATAATTAGTACTTAATTTTGGCAAAAACAATTAAATTTATCGGCGCACCAGAGCTTCCTGTACTATTTACATTTTTAAGGCTTTACGCAATTCAAATAACTTATGAATGGAAATAAATAATTACATCTATATTTTTATGTTAAATTGATATGGAAAAAAAATTTAAAATAATATTTGATAATGTAATACATACATACATAATAAAATGTGATTGGAGTAATAATTTAAAATTAGAGTAATATTAGGGATTATATTTAGAGTAATTGAAATATGCTTTCGCTTTGTTTTGAGAAATTAAAGAAAGTTTTGAACACAATTTTTATATTAATATATGATGGGTGCAATGATTGGTAAATAAATTTAGAGATAAAATCGAATTACTATGATAAATTAAAACGTGATGCAAAAATAACATGAAAAACAAAACATCAAACAATAATAAAAATAATATAAATACGACATACACATAACTATATAAAAATTATCATAAAATAAATTATGAATACTTTAATTATTTCCTTTAGGCACTAGGCTAGGGAAGAAAGAAGGAGAAAGAGAGAAGAAAATAAAAAGAAAAGAAATAAAGAGAAAAAAAAGGAAAATGAAAGAGAAAGAGAGAAAGATTTTTTTAGAAAAATGTTTTTTTTTTTGCATTTTTAAGATATTATAAATTTTTATGCACTAATATTTCGTGTTATTTTATTTATATTTTACACATTTGTATATTTTTTATATTTATATAATTTTTTGATTGTGCATTAATTATTTTTTTATATATGTCAGGTTCATGATACTTTTCGTATGTTTAAGTATTATAAATTTATATATAAAATTTTACATATTAATTTTTTATGTATATTTGACATATTAATGTATTTATGTCGTGCTTATATAATTTTTTGTATTGTGTTTATAGTATATCTGATCTTATGTTTTGAATAGTTGATCATTGTCATTCAATTTAGAAGTAACATTTATACTATACATAAAAACAGCTGATGTTATATATTTTAAAGAGGTAGTTTACATGGAAACTTACAGATCTATTAGATATTTTTATTCAACTCACGTGATAACAATTTTATTTATTAATTAGTTTTAGTTTTTTACTTTTTAATTATTTATCTATAATATATGTAAATGTGAAAAACCATTTAAACTGACAAAAATAGTCACACGTATTCACTATATTTTTAAATTGTCATTATAAATATCTTTTATTACTAATAGAGTTTATCAAATTTATAAGTAAAAATTTTAATTTCACTAAAAGTCTTTCATTAACAATATAGAATTTCAATTTTATTAAAAGTTTAAGATATAGGGCTTATTGTTTAGAGTTTAAGATTTAAGGTTTAAAGTTTAGGATTTAAGGTTTAGGGTCCAGGATTTAAGGCTTAAGGTTAAAGATTTTAGGCTTAGGGTTTAAAGTTTAAGGTTAAAGATTTTAGGATTAGGGTTTCAAGTTTAAAGCTTAAAGGATTAAGGTTTAAGATTTATGGTTTAGGGTATATGATTTAAGGTATATAGTTTAGGGTTTAAGGTTTATAATTTAAGGTTTAAAGTTTTAGGTTTAAAGGTTTAGGTTTAAAGTTTGAGGTTTATGATTTAGGGTTAAGGTTTAAAGGTTTAAGGCTTAAAGTTTATGGTTTAAGGTTTAAAGTTTATGATTTAAGGTTAGGGCTTAGAGGTTTAAGGTTTATGGTTTAAGATTTAAGGTTTAAGGTTCAGGGTTTAAGACTTAAAGCTTAAGATTTTAGATTTAGGGTTTAAGATTTTAGGATTTAAGGTTTATGGTTTATGGTTTAGGATTTAAAGTTTAAAATTTAAAGTTTAAGATTTAGGGTTTAAAATTTAGGATTTAAGGTTTAAAGTTTAAAGTTTAAGGTTTAAAGGTTAGAGTTTAAGGTTTGAGGTTTAAAGTTTAAAGTTTAGGATTTAAGGTTTAAAGTTTAGGATTTAAGGTTTAAGGGTTAAAGTTTAGGGTTTGAGGATTAAGGTTAGGGTTAAGGTTTAAGGTTTAACGGTTAAAATTAAAGGTTTAAGATTTAGGGTTGAGGTTTAAGGTTTAGGATTTAAGGTTTAAGGTTTGGGGTTTAAGTTTTAAGGTTTAGGGTTTAAGGTTTAGGGTTTAGGTTTTAGGGTTTAGGGTTAAAGATTTAAGGTTTAAGGTTTGGGGTTCGAGGTTCAAGGTTTGGGTTTAGGGTTGGGGGTTCAAGATTTAGGGTTAAGGGTTTAAGGTTCAGGGTTAAGGTTTAAGGTTTAGGGTTTAGGGTTAGGGTTTAAGGTTTAAGGTTTGGGTTTAAGGTTTAAGGTTTAAGGTTGGGGGTTTAAGGTTTAGGGTTTAAAGTTTGGGGTTTAGGATTTAAAGTTTATGGTTAAAGGTTTAGGGTTTA
>JBBYHO010000008.1:1488145-1505822 GCA_038382025.1 Adansonia gregorii | reverse complement strand
CAATGGGCAAGAAACTAGACATTTCTATGACTTGGTTGTATACCTATAAAAGTCTAATTTTGATATTGGACATAAAGATGATCTCATTTTCATTAGCCATAAATGAAAATTTCATACTTTCGCATAAAGCTATGACAAAAGAGATGGAACCAATGGCTAATAATCAAGTCTAATAACTTGTTAAATTGCCTTTTGGTAATTTTAAACGATATAAGGTTAAACTAATGGTCAAAAGTTTCATTCAAAGAAGGTGTTGATTACCATGAAACTTTCTCTCAAGTTTTTTATGAAAGTTTCATTAAGAGTTATCATAGCTTTTGTAGTTCATTTTTTCATTAAAAGTTACATTAAATGGTAGTGAAAACAACTTGCTTAAATAGAGATCTTGAAAAGAGGTATATATGATTCTATCGGAAGGTTTTTTCGAAAGATCAATGTATAGACTAAAACAAGCATCCGACCAATGATATGTAAAGTTTAACATTTACTAAAATATTGATCATTGTTTATACCTTAAAGTCAGTGAGAGTAAAGTCATAATTTTAGTCTTATATATTGGTGATGTTCTCTTTGCAAAAGTGATTCAGCTTTGTTGCATGAGATAAATTTTTGTTTCTCAAAACTTGATATGAAGAATTTAAATGAAACTTTATATGTCATAGGCATAAAGATTTATAGAGATAAGTCTGAAAAACATTAAGTCTATCTAAAAAAACCTATATAAAGACAGTTTTAGGAAGAATTAATATGCAAAGCCATTCAACTATAATGGTACAAATTGTAAAGGAGAAATTTCAATATGAGCTAATATCTTTAAATAATTTGAAAAAAGAGAGTATGAAAGGCATTAAATATGCATATAGTATTGTGAGCCTTACATATCAAGTTTATATGAAACTTGACATAAAGTTTATATAGTAGAAATGCTTGGCAAATATTAAAGTATTCCTGGCCTTGGACTATGAAAGCTACCAAATGAATTATGTTATAAAGTAATATCACAGGCAATAAAGTTGAGATATTTAATCTCTAGTTTGAGGGTTGTCAGCAAGGCCATTAAAGATCTATTATGACAACTTTTATGCAGTATGCTTTTTTAAGAATGATAAAAATGGGAGTCATAGCAAGCAAATAGATATAAAGTAGCTTGTTGTTGGAGACTTTAAAAAGAAGCAAGAAATGGATATCCGACACATCAGTACAGGTTTAATGATAGCCGATCCCATGACTAAAGCACTGTCAACAAAACAGTTTAAAATTCATATGGATCATATAGGGCTAATTAAATTTTGTCAAGATGTATTTTGGCTTCTTTAATTTTTTAATTTCACATTCTTAGAGTTTATGGATATGTTTCAGTTTGTGCACATAAAGATTACATGTCAAGTGGACCTTGAATAATTAAAAAAAATTTATTCATAAAGTATTATCTCATAAAATACTCTTTTAGAGACAATCATGCATTGTAATACATGGAAGGGAATATTCGTTATAGAATGTCACCGCCATGGTTCGTGCTATGTGAAATCTTTAATTGAGTGGGAGTCGGGCTAGAGTAACTTATGGCCATGTTAAAGTTTTGGATTTAACTATCACCTATTCAAGTTCTTGGTTTATCATATGGGCTAAGTGGGAGAATGTCAGACTTTATATGGCCCACATGATAATAAATGGACCAAGATAATTAAATCAAATTATTAAGGTAAAATTGTAAAGTAAATCCTAATTCAGTTTAATTACTCTAGTGACAAGAGTTTAACTCTACTTCGGTAACTAATTAGAATACAGATTCTTTGATGGTAGGAAACAATTCTAGTTAATCTCCTAGTATAGGTCCCTAGTCTAGTTTATAGAAATTGCCTGTGCACTATCATAAGGTAATTATCAAGAAAATAATATAGACTAGAAGGCTTATATGGGGTATTCGTCTTTGTGTATTTGAAGCGAGACTGGGTTCTTGATCAACAATGGCTAGAGGTATATTTTATTTAAATTATTATAATTTAAGAACAGTATAATGAATTGTAAATATTAAGATTGAAACTATTTATTAAATGTTACCTCTTACAAAAAAATTATTATATAAATTAATTGAATAAATAAATTAATCAGTACTGCATTTGTAGGCATATCACTTTTGTTCTAGTACTGATATGTATAAATACCAATATACTTTAATGTATTGTTTTGGATTTATTAGTGATGAATCTTGACATTTGATTATGGAGGAACCAATTAATATTATATTTTATATTAGACTTACTTTATCATATATGTTATATACGCACATGTGAATAATATATTAATAAAAAGTAACCAAACTCATAATATTATAAAATAAAAATGTTACTATAATAACATTAAACCTTTATGGATAGACTTTCTAATTAATAATATAAGGGAAAAGACAAAAGAAATTAATAAATGTAATTTTTCATAAAGACGAGAAATTACACTTTTAAAGATTAAAAGGCTTCAAAATTCATGGTTACATAATATATTTTTTATCGATAAAAAAATAAATATAGTTTTAAAAAATGAAGTTGAAACTTTGAATTACAAAATACGATTTTATTTTAACTTTTTATAAAATGATTTCCAAAATGAATTTTATTTAAAAAAAAATACAAATTTGCTTGACAACATGGGATAAAGACATGGAACAAACTTAAAAGTGAAAAATTATATGAAGAGAAAAAATTGGAATAACTAGGAATTAAGCAAGAAAAAATGCACACTTTGGCTGTTGATTAAAGCTCTGAAGTTTTTTTAAAAGTCAAAAAATTATTTTCTTAAGTTTACATGATTGTAATTTAATGCTAATAAAAAATATTTTATAGGTTTGAAGTGATAATTTATGGGTTAAAAAAATAGAAAAATAGTAATACAATTTTAACTCCTTTAAAATTATAATAAGATATAAAATAAAAATTATGAAATAAAAGAATAAGTAAAATTAATGATTTTAATTTCAAGAAATTATTTTAAATTTATTTAAAGTTGCTACATATATATTAAAAACTTTTAAAAATATGGGGGAGGCTTGAATTGGGAGCTGCCTCTGGGTTTAGTGATATTTTTAAAATATTTTTTATATATAATTTATTTTTAAGTTTTTTATAAAATATAAATTTTATGCATATTCACATAAATCTATATTACGTACATTATACATATATATTTATATATAAATTAAAAATTATGAATATTTAATATTTAAAATTTTTAAATATCACATCCATAAAAAATTTAAAAATATGATAAATTATTATTAATCAAGTCTAATGACCTAATTTAATGAAATTTTTTAAATCTAACAATAAAAATTAAAAATTAAAAACTTGTTTAAAAATTAAATAAGCAAAAAATCTCTAAAAAATTAAGGAAAAAAAAGTTGCGCTTTTATGTGTTTTGTTTTTGCATTATCTTTTTTGCTCGTAAAGTGTTAAAAATTTATATCTATTTGTCCATTTTTATGTGGATAGTATGTTTAGAGTTTTTTTTACGATGTATTTTAATTATTTTTTAAAATTATTTTTATATCATATTTTAATTTATTTTATATTTTAAATAATTTATTATAATAATTTAATTTTTAACTATAAATTTATTTACTTAAAGTATCAAAATATAAAAAATTATTTAAAGAATTAGTTAATTTTTAGTTTATTTAATTGTTAACATTGTATTTAAAGTAATTAATATGCACCTGAACTTGCGATTCATATGTTCATTTATAAATTAATTTAAGATTCGTATATTTTTAAATGGCGTATTTCAAAAGAGTTGGTATGCATGTTTATGTGCAATTGGTTTAATATCAGTACCCAATCCAATTGAAAAAAAAATATTATTTTTAATTGATAATAAAAATTAATTTTAAATTAAATTTTTTAAATGATAATTATTGACTAATAATTAAAAGGATTTGGTGTTCACTAAAATTAATGATTTTAATTTCAAGAAATCATTTTAAATTTATTTTAAGTTAATATATATATATATATATACTAAAAACTTTTAAAATTCTGGGGGCCAAGGCTCTTTTAGACTTTCAATGAAGAGCAGCCTCTGAGTTTAGTAATATTTTAAGAATAATTTTCATATATATAGTTTATTTTAAGTGTCTTAATAAAATATTTATTATATATATAAAAATAAATTTTCATTACGTGCGTTATACATATATATATTTATATATAAATTTTAAATTATAAATATATAATTTTTAAAAGTTTTAAACATCAAATATAAAAAATAAATTTAAAAATATGATAAATTATTAATAATTAAGTTCAATGACCTAGTTAATGAAATTCTTTTTAAATGTAATTACAAAAAATAAAAAATATATATAAACTAAAAACTTGTTTAAAAAAAATTATCACATATATTAAAGTAATAAACATAAGGTACTATAGCAGGCCACTGTAGATGTGCCCTGTTTTGCACTTTGCACATGTCTTGCACTTTTTTTTCTTTTTTTGGTTTGGATAAAAAAAAGGAGGATAGAGAGGCGAAAGAAAGAAAAATCAAGAAAATGGAAAAAAAAAAAAAAAGCAAAAAGATTGTGGTTTTGTGTGTTTTGTTTTCCATTATTTTTTATTTGTAAAGTGTTAAAAATTTAATTTTTAATATTAAGATATCAAATTATTTAAATAATTAGTTAATTTTTATTTTATTTTTTGATGATGTATTTAAAGTGGTTAGTATGTATGTTGACTTGCGATCCATATGTTCATTTGCAAGTCGATTTCGCATTATTACTCGACCCGTTTAAGAAAAAATACATTATTTTTAATTAATAATAAAAATTAATTTTTAAGTAAATTTTATTAAATAATAATTGTTGAGTAATAATTAGAAGGAGTTAGTGTATACTAAAATTAATGATTTTAATTTCAAGAAATTATTTTAAATTTATTTAAAGTTAGTAAGTATGTTTTGAAAACTTTTAAAATCTTGGCGGAGGGGGGCCAAGGCCCCTTTAGGCTTCAACGAGGAGCTGAGTTTAGTAATATTTTTAAAATAATTTTCACATGTATAGTTTATTTTTAAGTGTTTTAATATAATATATATTATATATACATGCAAATAAACTTTCATTGCATATATTTTACATATATATATTTATATATAAATTTAAAATTTTTTAACATAAAATAAATAATAGATTTAAAAATATAATAAAATTATTATTAATTAAATTTAATAATCTAATTTAATGAACTATTTTGAAATGTAATTAAGCATAATAAAAAATATAAATAAATTTAAAAGATGTTTAAAAATTAAATACACAAAAAAATTTTAAAAAATCTATCGCATGTACTAAAGTAATAAACATCGTGTACTATAGCAGGGCACTATAGATGTGCCATGCTCAGCACTTACATGTCCTTCGCTTTTTTTGTTTTTGATTGGAAGGAAAAAGATAGATGTGATAAAATAAATTCGAACTTGAAAATTTATTTAAAAAAATTTAAGTCTAAAAGTCAATAGCCCGAATATGAGAAAATCTGAATCTGAAATGATTCAAAGTCGAAAAAACTTGAACTCGAAAGAACTTGAACCTTAAAAGATCCGAACCCAAGCCTAATCCGAACCTAAACTCAAATTTAATACTAAAAATAAATATAATTAAATTATAATTAAATAATTTTTTGTAAATAAAAATTTTAATTATTCATTTTATTTTAATATTCTTTTAATCATTTAGTTAAATATTAAAAATTAATTCATATTTTATAAATTATTAAACTTGCTTATGCTGCCATCCAAATTCTTTTAAAATCTCAAGCCTAAACCTTTATTTAACGTGTCCAGACCCGCTTATTTAAGTTAGAATTATTGTTTATTATATTAAAAAATATTTTTATTAATATTTATATATTTTATAGTTAAATTTAAATAAATATATTTCGTTTTAACTTAAAATTACTATTCTGAGCTGGGCTAGTCTGAAATAAAAATATGAGAACCCGAGCCCAAGCCCAATTAGGTCGAATAGTATCCCGAAACTTGAGCATGTCTATATTTGATAAAATAATAATTTATTAAAAAGTAAATCATACCATGAGCTTTAAAAATATTGTAAATAAAGTATACTATTTATTTATTAGATTTTTTTAAATTTAATTAATTAAACTTATTAAATATTGAGAGTTTATGCATACCAATGATAAAATTGTAAATGCTACTTTAAATATTATCATTATTATCATTATTATTATTTCGAGTAATGATAATTAGAGTATGATAATAGTATAACAAAGCAATAAGATAAATTAAAAAAATATGAAAATCGTAAATTAATTAATATTAAATATTAATATCATCTATAATTTCATTAAATATTAAAAACTTAATTTATATTTTATGTGTGATTATACTTGCTCATAGGTCAGGCTGGACCGCAGCTGGAATTTTTTTTTTTAAATTCTAAGTCCAGGCCCTTATTTAACATGTCTAGACTCATGTTTAAGTCAGAATTATTGTTAATCACATTAAAGAATGTTTTTATTAATATTTATATATTTTATAATTAAATTTAAATAAAATATATATTATTTTAATTTAAAATCACTATCTCGAGTTGGGTCAAGCTAGTCTAAAAAAAGTATGAGAACCCAAGCTGAGACCCAATTGGTCCAAGTAGATAGCCCAACCCTTAAGTAGGTCTATTTATGATAAAATAATAATTTATCAAAAAATAAATCATATCACGAGCTTTGAAAATATTGTCAATAAAGTATACCATTTGTTTGTCATATTTTCTTTAATGTGATTGTTAAACTAATTAAATATTGAGAATTTATGTATATTAGTAATAAAATTTTAAATACTTTTTTGGTTATTATTAATATTATTATATTTCAAGTAATAATAATTAGCATATGATAATAATATAATAAAATAATAAGATAATTTAAAAAATATGAAAGCTATAACATATAATACTATATCAAAATGAAAAAAAAAATCATATGATAGACTAGCAACCGGAGTTGCCCATGAGTCGGACAGCTTACATGATCACTTCTAAGTCTTGGATTTTAAGTTTCAGGTAAGCTCGACCTGAAACAATATGTTTTAAATAAAATAAGATATTTTAATTTTAATTTAATTATAAAATAAGTAAATATTAATATAAAAATAACTTTTATTTAATATTATGAAAAGTGATTTATACTTAAATGAGTCGGCTAGGTCAAATTCGGCTTTTAAATTAGAATTAAAAATTTTTTTAATCACAGCTAGGCCCATGGAATCAAACTAAAATTTTTATGGGTCAGATCGAGCCAAATTCAAGACTGGGCTTAGAATTTAAAATTACATAAAAGTGATTACAATTAACATAAAAAAATGATATAAAACATACTTAAACTCGACCCTGAACCCAAACCTGAACTAGCCTAAACCCGAATTGGCTCGAACCCAAATAGATCTGAACCAGAATTGGGCTAAACCTAAATAGATCTAAATCCAAATAAGCTCGAACCCGAATTAGTCCAAACTCGAAAAAATTTAAACTTGAAATAACCTCACTCAAACCTGTACAAACACGCTCAATTGCCACCCCTAAAGAAAGGTCGAAAAGAGAATTGAAGGAAAGAAAAAACAAGAAAGTGGAAAAAAAGAGTTGTATTTTTGTGTGTTTTGTTTTTGGGTTATTTTTTATTTGTGAAGTGTTAAAAATTTATGTATGTTTATTCATTCTCGTGTGAATAGCATGTTTATTGTTTTTTTCTTATGATGTGTTTTAATTATTTTTTAAAGTTGTTTTTATATCGTATCTCAATTTATTTCATATTTTAGATAATTTATCATAATAATTCAATTTTTAACTATAAATTCATTTACTTAAGGTATTAAAATATAAAAAACTATTTAAATAATTAGTTAATTTTTACTTTATTTTTTAATAATGTATTTAAAATGGTTAATTTGCACGTTAAGTCACGATCCACATATTAAATTTACAAGTCGATTTAGGATCCGTACCTAATTCACTAATTCACTAGGAAAGAAAATTATTTACTTTTAAATGGTATATTTAAAAGAAGTTGATCTTTATGTTCACACGCAAGTCGCTTTAGTATTGATACTCGATCCGCTCGAGGAAAAATAGATCACTTTTTAATTATTGATAAAAAGTAATTTTAAATTAAATTTTATTAAATAATAATTATTGATTAATAAATTAAAGGAGTTAAAATCTATTCATTTAAGATCATACTCGATTCGTTTGGTAAATTTTTTTATTTTTTATTCTTAAGTAATATATTTGAAGAGTTAGTCTATGCATCTACTTGTGGATTGGTTTATTATCTATTCTTGACCTACTTGAAAAAAGTAAGTTTTTTTCCTTATTTTTTTAATTTTTAAATTATGTTTTTAAAGTAATTGATTTGTATATTGACTCAAAAGTTAATTTAAAATCTGTAATTGATTTTCAACAATTATCATATACTTAATTTTTATAATTAACAGAATAAAATATGTTAATATTAATATTATCAAAATTTAAAAATAAAAATTGTAAAGGTATTGATAGCTTAATAAATTTAATTAAAAATTAATTTTTTTAGTTATTAGTTGAAAATTTTAATAAAAAAACCCTAGCATAACAAGGGTTAAATGCTAGTTAAAATAAAAATCATATATCTAACTAGTATGGATAGATACGTATCATATCAGTTGGTATAAATTGGTTAGGTCTATATGGGTTAATACGTTCAATACATACAAATACAAATTAAACTAGTAAGATATTAATACCGTTTTATTTTACTTTAAAATCAATTCGATCAATGCAGTTGGTACTGGTACTCTATAATGGAAAAAATCTCAAATTTGTTTTGTTATTCACTCTCTTCTTGATGTACAATGTCTTGTTACATATGTTCAGCTCTACAAATTCGATTCGAATTAGATTAGATCAAAATATAATATTTATAAATTCGACTTAATTTTTATTTAACAAATAAAAAATATTTTTATTTAAATTTATTATAAAATATAAAAATATAAAATATAAATTGTTAATATAATTATTTTTAAATTATTTTAAACATTAAAATAAACTTATTGACCAAATTAAAAAAATATAAATCGAACAAATATAATGTAATTAATTTTAATATAATTATTTTTAAATTATTTTAAACATTAAAATAAACTTATTGACCAAATTAAAATTAAAAAAATTAAAAAAATATAAATGGAACTAATATAATGTAATTAATTTTATTACCACTTCACTTCCCCATCATTTTTCATCGTTTCTCGATGACTCTCTCACTCTCTCTCTTACAAAGCTTTTGCTTTTGGTTTCTATTAAATATAATATTTTTTATTTTTATTTTTTGACTAGAGGGAGTTCACGGTTGACGTACAGGAGTGGAGGAGAGATGAGCTGTAGGGTTTTAAACTTTACTCTTTTCTTTCTTTTTGTGTCTTCATCTGGAAACTTTTAATCTTTTGAGAAATTTCGCAAACCAGATAAAAAAACCCTAATAGACCTTATCGCTTTTCTTCTTCAGCTTCTTCTTGGTTTTCTTCATCTTCTTCATCTTCGTTTCAATCCTGGCTCACTGCAAAATGACCAATTTGCCCTAGTTGAAGAGCTCCAATTCCATGACGGAAACTGGCTCCGTTTACCTAATTTCGCCGTCATGCGATTGCCCATTACGTCCGCTTCACTTGAGTAGGTAAAACGCATTTTTTCATCGCTGTTCTTTACATGGGTTACGTTGTCTTAGTAAAACATAGAACTTATTAATTTTTTATTCTGTTCTTTTCTTTTTCTTTTTATTTTTTAAATTTTAACTTTGAAATATAAAAAAAATGGTTTTGCTTGTGGCTTGAAGGTGAGAGAAGTAAGCCATGGAATGGGATGGGGTTGCACTGGCGTGTGTGATATCTGGGATCCTTTTTGCAGTTTTGGGTTTAGCTTCATTTTCCATACTCTGGGCCGTCAATTGGCGCCCATGGCGGATTTATAGGTATTCCATCTGACATTTTCGACCTTTAATTTTGCTACTAATATAGTGGCTAACATCATAACAGCAGTTGAATGTAGCTGCGTTTTTGTGTTCTGGTTATATAAGTGAATTGTTAAGAATACATGGTGACTTTGATTACTACACAACTGAGATGCTTGTTTTTATTGCATTTAAATCAAACTAACAATTAACCATTTGTTCTGTTGGCTTTACTACTAATGTAGTTTACATGTACCACTATATGGTTAATGATCTGAATTTTATTGTTTCTGGAAATTTGAATAATTAATTCTTGACAAGTGCAAAAAAAATTGTTATTTATACAATTTTTTTTCCTTTACAAGTTGGTTGGTCTATGGCGCTTCTCTGAATAAAGTCCCCCTTCTGGATGCAAAAGATGTCATGACAATGTTCTTGTAAAACCATATATTCTCTTTGGAGTTTTACTGGTTCTTGCAGAAACCTTCTGCAGTTATGAATATGTATGTTGTTTTTGTTTGGTTCTCAGCAATCTTTTAAAAACCTTCTTATAAAACTGTTTTGAATGTAACTGCTACTTTGGTTAGTCTGAATGTTTTGTTTCTTACAGCATGAAATACATGTGCACTCCATGCCTTCGTTTGGTGGAAGTGGGGGAGGGGCTGTGATTTAATGTCATTTTTCTGATTTCCTTTTGATAATTGTTTTGCATTTTCTTTTCAGCTGGATTTTTGCCAGAAAATGGCCAAGTATCTTACAAGGACCTCAACTGGGTGTTCTATGTGCTTTTTTATCTCTGTTGGCATGGGCGGTTGTTGTATCTCCCGTTGTGGTGCTTATCATGTGGGGATGCTGGCTAATCATAATATTAGGTCGAGATATCGTTGGTCTGGCTGTAATAATTGCTGGCATTGCTCTATTATTGGCATTCTATTCAATCATGCTGTGGTGGAGGACTCGATGGCAAAGCTCAAGTATGCATTTTAATGACCTTTTTCCTTTTTTATTTTCCTTACTCTTCAACTTGAAAGGGTGATGATGCTTTTTTCTCTCCTAGAAGGACAAAAATAGTTTTTTCTAGTCATTTTATTTCCGATTGACTGAACTTTGTTGGAAGCATTGTGGTGATTCTCTTATTTGTCACTAGAGATGGACTTTGTAATTAGTCAGATCAAGTCTAAGTGTCTATATCTCTTTGCTGAAGGAAAAGAAAGTGTCTGTCTGGATTTTAACAACATATAAAGTCCATGAACTAACAAGTAGAAATAAAATTCAATAGGAACAATATCAGTATTGGAAAAAGATATTGCCTTTAGTGAAGTATATTTTAAGAATGTTGATCATCAAAGAAAATAATACTTTTTAGACTATACAGCAACGAGTCTTAAGTAGATTGTACCGCAATTATTAAGTGTTTGAGAAAGTCTTTTGCAGTGGTTCCTTTTCCCTTGGCCCTTGGTTGCGAGCCTTAGTGGGTATTTGGTCTACTGAGATGCCCCATTTCCCTTGTCTCCTAACCCTGTTATTTTACAGGCTTGGTCCCATTTTTGAATTGAATTGGCTTCTTTGAGGTTGATAAGTATACAGTTAAACTATATCAGCCAAAACTTATTTCTTGAAGGGAAAAGAGCTTGTTAATGGTATTGAAGGATCCATATCTGGCTAAAACCATGGATTTACACCTTAGCTGACTGTTTTTAATTAGACTGGGGTAGCCTTACTGTATGCATATACGAGCGTATCTGACAACAGAAATTGCAGAAAGTTTTTTTTTTTTTTTTTTTCATATATGTTTCATGCAAGATCTGGGTAGTGGGTGGAGATTTGTCTTGGAATATCTACTCTTCACTTGACACTGAGTCAGCATATTGCTATTTAAGCAAAATTAGACGTGTTCATTTAAACTAGAAAACACCTGAAATCCTCGGTCTGTTTGACCAGGTCCTGGAGCAACTTATATGCTCTAGAATGCTGAAGTGGAGTCAAATGGGGGTTTTCAATATCAACTTTGAACTTCTATAAAAGCCGAAATTGATCTTCTGTAGTTTAAAAGCTGAAGCTTCAGTTTTGAGCTTCTAAAAGAACTGTGATGAGAGGCTGACGGCCATTTTAGTAAGATTTTCTAATAGACATGGTACATTTTTTTTTTTCCAAATAGTTTTTTTCTGGTTTTCAGAGAACATCATTTCACCAGTCTTGTTGACTTTAATTCCAGCCGGAACCAAATGGACATTGAGGAATGATTGCTAAAGCTATGGGAAAAAGAAAATTTTTGTAGTTTAGGAGGGGAAATGGTGGAAGAGTACATCTATTTTGAGCTACATTTTTAAGGAAAGAGGTGTTTGGAATTGTTTGTTGATGTTTTGATGTTAAGGATAGTATATGTTGTTTCTAACAGTGCTCTTTATTGGTTTTTAATTGTCATCTGTGATTTCTTTCTGTTGGTGATTCTTTTTTTTCTCTATCTCATACTATTCTTGTTTCTGCTCTGACAGGAGCTGTTGCTTTTCTACTGCTGCTGGCTGTTGCTCTGCTTTGTGCGTATGAACTTTGTGCTGTGTATGTTACGGCGGGTTCCAGTGCATCCGAGAGATATTCTCCCTCTGGATTCTTCTTTGGTGTATCAGCGATTGCTTTAGCTATCAATATGCTTTTTATCTGCCGCATGGTCTTCAATGGTAACCTTTGCTCCAATGCTATCCTGACGAGTCTCATTTCATTTCTTTGTTGCACCAGGACATGACTCTTGCTGCTGTACTAGATTATTTGATGGTTTTATTTTATTTTATTTTCTATTTTCTGGTTTAGACATGTAAGTTAGTGTACTTTGGCTCTTCCCTTCCTTCATCTTGTGCAGGAAATGGCTTGGATGTCGATGAGTATGTCCGGAGGGCATATAAATTTGCATATTCTGATAGTATAGAAGTGGGTCCTCTGTCTTGTTTACCTGAACCACCAGCTCCAAATGAGTTATATCCTCTGGAGTTCAGTAGGTAAAGCCATTTTTTTGTTTGCTTTTATATTCAGGCATTAAATTCAGTAGGTAAAACGATTTTATTGTGTTTGTTTTAATACTCAGACAACCCATTTCTCTCCGCACTTTTGCTCCTTCAATGCTTATGAGTCAGTTTTACTTAAATATGTATGGCACCTGCCTACTCACATTAATCATGTACATTTGTGTTGAAGACATAACATGTGTGGAAATCACCCTCTAATACCTTGGATCTTCATGTTTGGCATTGTATGAAATATTGCCAGTTGTAGCACTTTCTGGTTTTTAAGCTTGTTAGTGCTCGGTGATAGCATTGAATTTCCTGATTCAAATAATGTTTGTAGATACCTTAGGGTAGTGAATTATGTTTTGTATAGCAGGTTATACATACCTCCTAGTATGCTTATGTGTTATGAATTTGATTAAGGTTTTTCACCAGTTCCCTTTTTAAGGAAGAGATGGTGTAGTTGTTCAAGACTACACTTTTTCACGGAAAGACTAAATAAATGCTTCAAGAGCCTATTTTATATGAAGTTTTGAATCTTAATATCCTTTTATGCTATCTTCTCAAACTGCTTATGTAGAAAGCTTTAGGTTCTGCCAGAACTTATATTCATAAAGTACTGTATTCTTTGGATTTTTTCTTTTGTTTATAGGGCTTCACATCTTGGACTACTTTACCTTGGCTCCCTTCTTGTTCTTCTTGTCTACTCTATCCTATATGGTCTGACGGCAAAGGATGCACATTGGCTTGGGGCCATCACTTCTGCTGCAGTTATAATTCTTGGTATGGTAATAATTATTATATTATTTTAGCTGTTTACATTGATATTCTGGTACAACATTCAGGTCTCTGCTGTGCAAATTTAGTTCATTTACTTTTGTTGCCCTGCAGATTGGAACATGGGGGCATGTTTGTATGGTTTTCAGCTTCTTAAAAGTCGTGTTGCTGCACTTGTTGTCGCTGGAACTTCTCGGGTTTTTCTCATTTGCTTTGGAGTGCATTATTGGTTTGTTCTAGACTCTCCCGTGATTCTAGTATTGCTGTTTATGTTACTCTAGCATTGTGATCGTTAATTTCTTCTTTTTCCTTTTCAAATTTCTTCAGGTACTTGGGGCACTGTATCAGTTATGCAGTTGTAGCTTCTGTGTTATTAGGTGCTGCGGTTTCTCGCCATTTTTCAGCTACAAACCCATTAGCTGCCCGGAGAGATGCCTTGCAGAGCACAGTGATTCGTCTGAGGGAAGGTTTTCGAAGGAAGGAGCAAAATAGTTCTTCTAGCTCATCTGATGGTTGTGGATCAAGTGTGAAACGCAGTAGTAGTGTTGAAGCAGGTCATCTTACTAATATTATTGAAGATGGTAGCAGTGGTATGGTACAATGCAGTGTTGATGCTAATAATTGGAATAGTCTTACAATGTATCCAACTGCCAGCTTTCAAGAGGGGATCAATAGCGATAAGAGTGTAGACAGTGGAAGGCCAAGTTTAGTATTGCATAGCAGTTCTCATCGCTCGGTTGTCCAAGAGCATGAAGTTGTAACAGTAGAGAAAAATTTTGATCCCAATAGCTCTCTTGTGGTTTGCTCTAGTAGCGGTCATGATAGCCAAGGTTGTGACTCTAGTACATCAACTTCAGCAAATCAACAAATTTTAGATTTGAATTTAGCTCTTGTGTATCAAGAAAGGTTGAGTGATCCTAGGATTACATCTTTATTGAAAAAGAGGGCAAGACATGGTGATCGAGAACTGACTAGTTTATTGCAAGATAAAGGATTAGATCCTAACTTTGCCATGATGTTGAAGGAGAAGAGCTTGGATCCAACTATACTTGCATTGTTGCAGAGGAGTAGTTTGGATGCAGATAGAGATCATCGAGACAATACTGATATTACAATTGTTGATTCCAATAGTGTTGATAATGCTATGCCAAATCAAATCTCTCTTTCAGAAGAATTGAGACTCCAGGGGCTTGACAAGTGGCTGAAGTTGTCCAGACTTATTTTGCATCACATAGCGAGTACTCCAGAGCGAGCATGGGTGCTTTTTAGTTTTGTCTTTATTATAGAAACAATCATTGTGGGAGTTTTTCGCCCAAAGACTATCAAAATTATAAATGCTACACATCAGCAAGTGAGTGTGCCTTTCTTCCTCTGGGATGTTGCTTATTTTTTTGGATGTCACTTGGTAGTGCCCTGATTGATGTCCGTGTTTTACATCAAATCAATAATTGTAAATAGAAAATGCTCTAGAATTATCTCAGTTATAAGCTTGTTTGGCGTTCTGATATATTTTCTTATGTGGAGATCCTGTGTATATCTTGCAGTTTGAATTTGGCTTTGCTGTGCTGCTTTTATCTCCTGTTGTCTGTTCAATCATGGCTTTCATTCGTTCACTTCAAGGAGAAGAAACACCCATGACACCAAAACCTCGCAGGGTATACTGCTCGCCTCAAGTTTATACTGGATGTTCCTACATGAAATTATAATTTGGTTACATACTGATTTGATGGCTACTTTGAGCATTTCCTTGATTTTGTTTGCCTACATTGTTTTCTAGGGAGGTTTCACTTGACAAGTTATTGTGATGTTTCTACCTTTTTATTGATATTGTTCGCAATTTATTGGCTCTAAATTGCAAGCTCTGATTGTTTTTATTTTCATAATGAACTGGCATATTGTGTAGCATTAAAGCATTCTTTTATTTAATGATTCTGTATGTTAGAGCTTTGGGCTTCCAACTAGTGTGCCGAATCTACTGTTTTCCAAAAGTATGGTAGGTGTCTGTTTCCTCCTATGTGTTCATAAAGGAACATTTTAGTGGTTTCAGGTGACAATCCCTAGATGGATTTTCTTATACTTCTCCTGTACTGAGTTGTCAATTTCTTGAATGAGGGACATTTCTAGAAAAGACTTATTTGAAAGTTACGTGTCCAATAGGACTTTTACTTTCCACATCCAGTGATTTGACCATGCTCTCTCATTGAGGTGCATTGAGGATAGCCCCTTGCCCCTGAAATCTCCTCTTACTTCTAGTTGGGAGTATATTTATCTTTTTCAATGAGAAATACACCTGTGCATACTTACATATCTTAACGTCTATAAGGGTGGTTGGTTGTTCCAATCTTCTCTGCTGGTGGATAGCATACATCTAGAGTGTTGTTGAGTTACAGAGCTGCATTTTTCCATTTTGGTTGTGAATCCTTCATTCCTTTTCTTGGGTGGGCATAAATGAAGTTTTGAAACAAAAGATTGTGGAATTTTTAGTGTGTGCGACTAACAAATATATTTTATGCTGCAGCTGCCTTCAATTTACTCTTCTCCGCCTTATCTTTTAATAAGTCTTCCTTTAGCAAAGAAATTAGTAATAAATTTTACTCCCTTTGTTTCCTTTGGCTTCAGCGTTTCACATTGTTTTTGTGGCCATTAATATTGTACTGACATCCAATATTGGATTATCATTTCTGGTATTAATTGCTGTTGCTTCCACTATTTTATGTGAATCCTTTCTTTGTTTTAATTATAGCTATTTTCTGCCCCCCTTTTTTTTCCGTTACTTTCTTCAGTATGGCTTTGTTGCTTGGCTGCTCAGCACTTGTGTTGGACTGCTGCTTTCGTTCCTAAGGTATGGTCTATTTTATACATGAATGAATTATTTCCAGCTCTGGATTTTTTTCCCTTTTTTAGATGTTTTTACTTTTCAGTTAATAGCTATTTCTGCAGCATAAAATATGTGAAGTAGATAATACTGTGATGTCTTCATTTTTTAGATTCTGTTGAATGACTATACTCTGTTTTTAAGTATTTGGTTGTAATGTGCTAGAATTGTTACGTAATGTATTATTCTTTTTTTTTTTCAATCATATAAAGTTTTTTTTCCCCTGCTGCTTCAGTATCCTCTTTCAGCTCCAATTAATTTGCCTATATAAAGGCTGCCCATAGTGTCCACGAGTAGTGTAATCAACATGATTGTTAAGATTGTTCCCCTCATTGTTATCATCCCTTTTTCACTATTGGTTATTAACGATTTCTTCTTTAGACTATCACTGCAATTATGATGGTGATGTTAGGTTATTCGCCTGTTATGCCCTAATATCTGTTCTCTTTCTGCAGCAAGTCATCAGTGCTTCTTGGATTGTCCTTGACAGTTCCTCTCATGGTAGCCTGTCTCTCTGTTGCCATACCTATATGGATCCGCAATGGCTACCAATTTTGGGTTCCACAAGTTCAGTGTGCGGGTCTTGCAGGAAATCATCGACCTCCTGGGACAAAGGAGGTTTGTTTTACCCCTTCTCTTTATTTCCTGCCCACAACTTCTTTTTAGTGCTCCTTAATTCAGAGTCATCAATCGTCTTTCAACTTGGCTTCAGGTTTATACAAGAAGATTGTTAGCTTTTGGCAGATGATCAATCTATAGGTTTTATGCTTGGATTTATTTTGGCGCTATTGTTAGGGAAATATCTCATGTAGTGCGGAAACAAAAACAATGAAAGAAAACCAAAACAGTTACAGAAAACCAAATAAAGACTAAAATTGATGTAAATTGAAGTTGGAACAAGAACACTATATATTGTGATAGAAATCAACAGAAACTAGGTAAGAATGCTTTATTTCACTGTTGTTGAATATCAGCCTACTCTAGGGTATTTATACAAGAGTTTAGGTTGATTGTAGTTGACCAGAATTTTAAAAACTAAT
>JBBYHO010000008.1:1473429-1488045 GCA_038382025.1 Adansonia gregorii | reverse complement strand
CATAAAAGTGTCGCTGATGTCAGGGGTCATCGAGTTCCATAACCATGACATGATCATGGAATCTGCCTCGTCCCATGTGTCGAACTTGAGATCCTTTCTTTCTGGTCCAGTTCCTAAAAGGTGGCTGAGTTTTCCTTTTCCTTTCAAGTATGTTTGAACAAACTGAGACCATGCTAGGAAGTTTTTTCCGTTCAGCCTATATGCTGTTTGGATATTTTGTATGTCCCCGGGTGCATGATGCATTGGGATTTCATCAGAGACTGTTTTTGAGTCTGACATATTTGGCAATTAAGGCCAAAGAGAGAAAAAAATAGAGGAGGAAATGGCAATGAAGGCCCAAAAAAAAAAAAAAAAATTTAGTCTAAGGCTCTGACACCATGATAGAAATCAAGAGAAAGTAGGTAAGAATGCTTTATTTCACTGTTATTGAATATCAGCCTACTCTAGGGTATTTATACAAGAGTTTAGGTTGATTGTAGTTGACCAGAATTTTAAAAACTAATCCTAGATAAGATGAAAACTGTACAACAAATCCCTTAACTTAAGGAATTCTAATCTAATCCTTAATTAAAGGAATTCCAAAATTTACAAATTCTACAATCTTTCAAATCTGACCTTATCTTCAATAATCTTTCAAATCTGACCTTATCTTCTAACATATTGTATGGGGTTCTAGACTAACAACATCCAAATATAGTATGGCTGCTTAATGGGTTGAAAAGTTTTTTTATGCTAGGGTTTGGGAAGCACTTAATCCTAGCCTTGGGCACAAATAAACCCTAGTATTCCGTGCAATTCAAAGTCATTAAGCATTAACATACTAGTTATATGATCACTTAATAAAAATATGATTGTTGACCATATAACTAACTAAGAAGAATATATGATACAAGAACACTATATTATGGTTTAGGGTTCTAGAATAACAAATAATATCTGAATATAATAATGGCTGCCTAATTTGTGGAAAAGACTATGCTAGGGTTACAGCAGCTTTTAATTTTAGCCTTAGGACACAAATAAAACCCACTAATCCATGCCACTCGAACTCATAAAGTAATCATATGCTAGTTATATGATCACTTAATAAAACCAAAATATAATTGTTGGCCATATAACTAAATAACTAACAGAAAATAAAATGTAATCAGAAACTCAGTAGAGTTTAGGATGCTTTTGCATCAAGCTTCTTAGGTTGACGATAGGCTTTCATTAGTGAAACTTTAGCAGCTTCGTTTTTGATTTCTGAATCCAACCTTCTCAATTCATCTTCATTTAGCGCTGGTTCGCCCAACTTTTTCACCAAAATTGCCTCTTTCTATAGCCTTTTCTTAACATCTTGTGCAGTTTTCAGTAACTTCCCTTGGAAATTGATTATCATGTTCATTGATAGTGACTACCTCATCAAGTCCCTCAAATGAGTACAAATCATGCGCATTGAATGTGGGACTGACGTGATCTAGAGGGCAGCTTTATCAGACAGGCGTTAGAGCTGATTTTTTTTTCGGCATTTAGCCTGGTCCAAACTTAATTAAGTTTGTGATACATACCTTCGTGCCCTGATGCACAAGCAACCTAAAGGCCTAAAGCTTAAATCCTCAATGGTGATTGGCTATTGAGGATGGATCTAGGATTTACACTAAATGGAGGTAGATTTATTAAGTAATAATTGGTTATACATTTTACTTAAAATTGTAACCTAAACAAATTTCATTAAAAGAAAAAATATAAAATGCATCTTGTAATAAACATGATAATAAAAAAAAAGTGTAAAATGCTTTTCTATAGTTTTTAAAACAGTCTGTCCTTTCAAAATGTTGTAAAATTTTCCTTTTGCAACCCAAGATTCAAAGAAAGTGGAAACATTTTACTTTTGTCTTTCTCTCTCTTTTCAAGTTTTCAGTGTCAGAACTTACTTGATGAGACAAGAATACGTCATTATTTTTTGTGTTCTTGTTCCTTAGGTTTTGTTCTGCTTTTTTCTTGACTAGTTTTTAAGATTAGCTGCAATAAGTTTTGGCTTTCGTACCAAATTAATCAATCTCTATTTGTATTTTTCCGCTGAAGGATGGCCAAGAGATATCCTTTTTATGTTTTTTTAGTTAGTTTCATTTATCTGTGCGCATGTGAAGTGATATTTTTATGTAGTTTCCATGTTTTGCTAATTTTTGTCATTTTTATGTGTCCTGTCAAAAGAGACTTGATTGTTTTCTCCTTCAGTATTCTGGTTACAAAATCTTTTTGCACTTTGTAAGTAATTTGCGGTATTGTATTTTCTGCTTTGTTGTAACACTCATGACTTTCCTTGCCAGGTTGTTGTTCTTAGTCTTTGCATAACAGTATTTGCTGGTTCTGTATTGGCACTGGGTGCAATAGTGTCGGCGGAGCCTCTAGAGGATTTAAGATACAAGGGATGGACTGGTGAACAGAAAAACTTTACTTCTCCTTATGCATCATCTGCTTACCTTGGCTGGGCCATGGCATCTGCAGTTGCTTTAGGAGTTACTGGTGTGCTTCCCATCATTTCATGGTTTGCAACGTATCGTTTCTCTCTCTTGTCTGCTACATGTGTCAGTATATTCTCAGGTACATTTTCTTTATTTTCATACTGTTTACTTTTGGCTCATCAATTTAAGCTGTTTTGTTTGTATTCCAGAAAACAATTATTTCATCCATTTCCTAGGGGCATGTCAGTCTATCTTATTTTCTGCTGCTGCTATTTTGTTAGGTGTACTTGTTGCCTTTTGTGGTGCTTCCTATCTGAGAATTGTGAAGTCTAGGGACGACCAGGTTCCAACGGTTGGTGATTTCCTTGCTGCTTTACTTCCATTGGTGTGCATTCCTGCAGTGCTATCTCTTTGCACTGGATTAATTAAATGGTTGGTCATCTGCCTCTGAGTTTCACAAATAATGAAAGTTTAAGCCCCAATCTGAGTTGCTATTGTTTAAATGATTTGTTTTTAACTTATTGTCAACCATTGTTGTTTATTATGGAATTCATATCATACTGCAGGAAAGATGATGGTTGGAAACTTTCCCGAGGTGTATATGTATTTGTTACTATTGGTCTTCTTCTTCTGCTTGGTGCAATTTCTGCTGTTATTGTTGTAATTGAGCCATGGACAGTAAGTGAGGCTTACTTTGATGCCCTTGATTTACCTTACTCTTCTATAGTTATTTCCTATCTAATTCATCGACTTTCTTGAGTCCCAAACAGATCGGGGCAGCATTTCTATTGGTCCTTCTCTTGATTGTTCTAGCTATTGGTGTTATCCACCATTGGGCATCAAACAATTTCTATTTGACAAGGACCCAAATGTTCTTGGTTTGCTTCCTTGCTTTCCTTTTGGGTTTGGCAGCATTTTTTGTTGGTTGGTTTCAAGGTGAGCATAACCACCCTCCAGTCTAATATTAATTTTTGGTGCTGTATCTGAGAAAATCAAATGTAGCTTTGATGCATAACTTTGCAACTTATGCTGATGGTTTCATGACATCACTTTTTTATTTTTCAGGCAAACCTTTTGTTGGAGCATCTGTTGGTTATTTTTCATTTCTGTTTCTGCTTGCTGGGCGAGCTCTGACAGTGAGTAATATTCAATTATCTTGATACCAAGTTTGTATTGTTCTCTTTCTACTTCATTCAGTTATACAAAAATGCTCCTTTTCTGTAGGTTCTTCTTTCACCTCCAATTGTTGTTTATTCTCCACGAGTGCTGCCTGTGTATGTTTATGATGCTCATGCAGATTGTGGAAAGAATGTCAGGTTTGTTAAGATAGACTTTTCTATTTGTCTGATAGGTTTTCAGTCTTCAGTCACATTTGTTTATATATATTATATGCTTTTGGTATTATTAATTTGATGATAAATCTCATTGTTTATATTCATACATTGACTTCTGAATTTTTGTCTATCTATTTCCTACAGTGCGGCATTTCTTGTCCTGTATGGGATTGCACTTGCAACCGAGGGCTGGGGCGTTGTAGCTAGCTTGAAAATCTATCCACCTTATGCTGGTGCTGCTGTATCAGCTGTAACCCTTGTTGTAGCCTTTGGATTTGCTGTTTCTCGCCCGTGCTTAACTCTTAAGGTGCAAGTCCTGTCTGATCTTTCAATGCGCTTGTCATTGCAACTCGGCACTATGTTTTTTGGGCATGTTGCCCAAAAGAAGTGTCATTTTTCTATTTCAGTTGACATGCATGCGGCCTTCTAACTTTGTCATTTGTTATCACTACCAGATGATGGAAGATGCAGTTCATTTTCTCAGCAAAGATACTGTTGTCCAAGCTATTGCTAGATCTGCTACTAAGGTGCGTGGGGGTCTTTCTACAAATGGGTTTCACATCTTGAAGAGATATTTCTTTTTATCAATGTATAATTTTAGGTTTTGCAGTTCTGGGAAGTTAAATGTATTTTTTCACATGAAGTCATTGCCATTTTCTAAATGATAGTTAATATTTGATTTTGTAATTTCATTTTCTTGTTTGTTCATTGCTATCCATTCTGTTCATAGTTATTAGATAAATAAAACTTTGTTTAGAGTTCTTTTCTTCATTTTTTGCCTCAAGGGATTATATGCTTTTACGTTCTTTAGTATTGATTCCATTCTGTTCATTCTTTGGATGTTGCTTGCTTCCAGTTAATGTCAGAATAGTCTGGTCTGGAAAATATTCTTTGTGATTTAGCGATTTTTTTCCCGATTATTAAGTTGTTGTTATGTATGCAAGCAGACCAGAAATGCTTTATCTGGAACCTATTCCGCTCCACAGAGGTCTGCTAGCTCAGCAGCTCTTTTGGTAGGAGACCCTGCTGCTACACTTGATAAGGGAGGGAATTTTGTGCTTCCTAGAGATGATGTCATGAAATTGAGAGATCGCCTGAGAAAAGAGGAACTAGTTGCCGGATCTTTCTTCCCTAGGCTGAGATATCGTAGGGGATTTAGGCATGAACCAACCAGTGATGTGGATTACAGAAGAGAAATGTGTGCACATGCGCGAATTTTAGCTTTGGAGGAGGCTATTGATACCGAATGGGTCTACATGTGGGATAAGTTTGGTGGTTATTTATTACTCTTGCTTGGTTTAACTGCTAAGGCAGAACGTGTACAGGTTTGTCATTGCCTTGTATGCTTTTCATGTGTGATGGTATGTGATTTAAAATTTTAATGATAGTGTCATAACCGTGTGACAGGATGAAGTGCGCTTGAACCTTTTTCTTGACAGCATAGGGTTCTCAGATCTAAGTGCCAAGAAAATCAAGAAATGGATGCCAGAAGACCGTAGACGGTTTGAAATCATTCAGGAGAGGTAGCAACTATTTGATTTTTTTTTTTTTATATGCTAATTTTATAGCACACCATTATTCAACATTGCAATTGTGTTTTAAAATCCTCTTGTTATGAATTTATAGTTATATAAGAGAGAAGGAGATGGAAGAGGAAATCTTAATGCAGAGGCGTGAAGAGGAGGGGAGAGGTAAAGAAAGAAGAAAAGCCCTTCTAGAGAAGGAAGAACGTAAGTGGAAGGAGATTGAAGCCTCCCTCATTTCTTCTATTCCTAATGCTGGCAGCCGGG
Source organism: Adansonia gregorii (assembly GCA_038382025.1). NCBI lineage: Eukaryota > Viridiplantae > Streptophyta > Magnoliopsida > Malvales > Malvaceae > Adansonia > Adansonia gregorii. The sequence continues at coordinate 1,482,474 of JBBYHO010000008.1, read as the reverse complement.
AGGCTGCAGCCATGGCAGCTGCAGTGCGTGCCGTAGGAGGTGATTCTGTTCTTGAGGATTCTTTTGCACGTGAAAGAGTTTCAAGCATTGCACGTAGGATTCGTACGGCTCAGTTAGCTCGTAGAGCCCTTCAGGTTGAGTATTCTTGTTATTTACATTACGAATTGTTGTCTCCTGGCCTTCCTATATATGTGTGTGCGGGTGCGTGCGTGCGCGCGCGTGTGTACGTGCATGTGTGTGCGTGCGTGCGTGCGTGTCCCTTTCGAATATCAACATTTTTTGCTCCTTGATAGTTATTGTTGTCACAAGGAATGATTTCCTATTAGTAAATAGTTGGTAAATGCCTATATTAGTATCTGTTAATTCCTATTTCAAAAAAAAATTATTTATTTTGTAATTATTAGAATGAGTTAGATTATATTTGAAACATAATATTTTAGCACATATGATTTTATTTTGCTATGTATTCTTGCTCTGGTAATTGTCTACTACCCTTGAATAAAAAACAATAATTGGAAGTATGAAATCTTTTTTTTCTTTACTTAGAATTATTTCTGCTATTCTTCTGATGTATTCCATGATGATGAAGGTAATCAGATAATTTTGAGCTTGTTGATTGTTTTTCTACATTGTTTTTTCGGTGTTTAATTTTGTTTGCATGATTCCTGGATGCCATGCATATTATTTTAGGATAATTTTAATACTATAATAATTTATATAAAATCGAATATAGAAAATCATTAATCAATTATAAAATTGTAAACCTGTTTAACCTTGCAGCCTAATCAGTCTAATTTTCTGACATCTTATGTTTGTTTCCTCCTGAATTATTATCTTTTAGTTTTCTTTTTCAAGAAAAAAGTACTAAAACATACATGATGATGTAAATGCTGATGGTTTAATATTACTGAATATTTACGATTTTATGATATTATAATGTAAATTAGGTGCTATCTTTCTGCCTTCAGATCTGTAGTTCATGTAAGCGTGTGTTTGCATCTACTGCAATTTCTTATTTTTATTATTTGGACATAATTACGAAATTATAAGAAGATGCCTACTGTAGTTATACTCACTTTGGCTTATGCTGGTTTTTGTAATGTATCTCTTGTAATAGTGTCAATGAGATCCTTGCTTTTGGATATAGTTATTTCTTAATTTTTGTTTTTAAAAAAGGATAAATGCTATTGACAGACGGGAATTACTGGTGCTGTTTGCATTCTTGATGATGAGCCAACAACAAGCGGCAGACACTGCGGCCAAATTGATCCAAGCATCTGTCAAAGCCAAAAGGTCAGCTTTTCAATTGCAGTTATGATCCAACCAGAGTCTGGTCCAGTTTGTCTGCTGGGGACTGAATTCCAGAAAAAGGTCTGCTGGGAAATTCTGGTGGCGGGTTCTGAACAAGGTATTGAAGCTGGACAAGTTGGACTTAGATTGATTACTAAGGGTGAAAGACAGACAACAGCAAAGGAGTGGAGTATCAGTGTGACAAGTATTGCAGATGGAAGGTTTGACAAGTTTTATTCTGATAGAAATATTTTGTAGTCAGTTTTTCTCCCAACAAATTTTCTTTCTCGATACATGATGATCCTTATTTATCTGAGTTTATTTTTCACTATCCATGCCATTGGATTTCTTTTATAAGTCACATTGTCTTTAGAAAGGGCGTGGAGCAGGGAAAGTATTTTCCAGTTTACCCTGGCTTTCATCTACTGCATAAGTATGTCCCCTTTGGCATTCAAGTTTACCAGGATCACAATTGCTTTGCAGGTGGCATATTGTGACTATGACCATTGATGCTAATATAGGGGAGGCAACTTGCTATTTAGACGGTGGCTTTGATGGCTTTCAAGCTGGCTTACCCTTGTTTATGGGTAATAGCATTTGGGAACAAGGGACTGAAGTTTGGGTTGGTGTTAGGCCTCCTATTGATATGGATGCATTTGGGAGGTCAGACAGTGAAGGAGCAGAGTCTAAGATGCATATAATGGATGTTTTCCTATGGGGAAGGTGCTTAAATGAAGATGAGATTGCTTCTCTTCACGCTTCTATTTGCTCAACTGAGTTTAACTTGATTGATTTCCCTGAGGACAATTGGCATTGGGCAGATTCACCCCCAAGGGTATGGTTTTAGTGTCAATTTAATTTATGTCTATTTTTATGTATGTACATGTGTTTGTGTGCGTGCTAAAATTCTGTATCTGAGCAAAATATAGAATATATATATATATATATATATATAACTCAAATCTGTTTATTATTGTTGCCTCAGGTTGATGAGTGGGATAGTGACCCTGCAGACGTTGACCTATATGATAGGGATGATGTAGATTGGGATGGTCAGTATTCAAGTGGGAGGAAAAGGAGGTCAGAACGTGAAGGTTGTGTTGTTCACGTAGATTCTTTTGCCAGAAGGTATAGGAAACCTCGGATTGAAACACAAGAAGAAATTAATCAGCGGATGCTCTCTGTGGAGTTGGCTGTCAAAGAGGCCCTCTCTGCCCGAGGTGAAATGCATTTTACTGACAATGAATTCCCTCCAAATGATCTGTCACTTTTTATAGATCCAAGTAATCCTCCGCCAAAGTTGCAGGTATATTCCTGGCTAATCCATTGCTGTTTCTCCTTGTTATTTTCGTTACTATTATTATTATGACCTTTGCTTTTCTTACCTAGGTTGTTTCGGAGTGGATGAGACCTGCTGAAATTGTTAAAGGTCATGTAGATTCCCATCCATGCTTATTTTCTGGGGCTGCAAATCCTTCTGATGTTTGTCAGGTTTATTCTTTTATGAGCTTAATTTTCTATAGTGTTGTCTTCTGTCCCATTCATTCTCTGCTGAATTTTTGTTTTCTTAAGTAGGGTTAATTTAATGTTCAGCTCTTTGTAATTATTGTTTGCGTGCCATTCTAATAGGGTCGATTGGGGGATTGTTGGTTTTTGAGTGCTGTTGCTGTTTTGACGGAGGTTTCACGAATATCAGAAGTGATTATTACTCCAGAGTACAATGAGGAGGGAATCTATACGGTTCGCTTCTGTATTCAGGTAATGTTCTTGTAGGTCATATTTTATTATGGAATATGTGCATATAGCTTGCAATGCATGAGTGGTTGAAAATTAGAGGAAAACTTTTATAATTCTGTATCTTTCAAGTCAATTAAAGTACTCCGGCTTTATTTACAATGCTGTCATATGGTAAGGAACTGGGATGTCCGTGGGGCATAATTGGTTTTAATTCCATTGACAATTGTTCTTGAAGCAGGACAATCTTAAGGGCATAGGATTTTATAGCAATAATCTGAAAAAGAAAACTGAATAAAGAAAAATGGAAGCAGAAAATAGAAGATAACCTAAGCTTGAAGCGTCACACTTGAAGTTTTCTTTATTGTAACAAACAACCAAGAACAAAGAAATGCTAAACGTCAGACCTAGGGTTCCTTAGGAGTCGCATGAAGGATGATTGCATCAGACTATCACAAAACCACTAATTTTGAAAATCTTTTATCATACTTATCTGTAAGAAAGAGTATGTTGATATTTAATAAGCTACTACCAACCCAAACCCTAAAAGAACTACAATTCCTCTGTCAAATGAGGCAAAAGAAAATACGTAAGACCTCTGATAGAAAACTATTAAACTTGACCTTAAATCAGAACCTAATAGGATAAGGAAAAAGAACAGCACTAAACCTTAATGTAATTGTAAAATACAAAATATAACACTAGATCCATGAAGTATTATAGTTAAACCCCATAAATACGAGTAAATTCTAAGTGGATCCCTCAATGAGCTTATTTTCATTTTACATCCAGTCTGCTTGTAGAAAGAAATATCAATTTCTTTGTGACATAATTACCTGTCACCAGATTAAAATACCTGTTAACCAGATCTTATACATTATTGGATTTCTAGTGTTTCCTGATTCTTTGATTTAGTTGCTGCTGATGTTTATTATACTGTATTTATGTTGCTGGTCGACATATAATTATCATGTTGATCCTTGCGCATACGCTGTTTATGAACAATCTGCAGGGTGAATGGGTCCCTGTTGTTGTTGATGATTGGATTCCATGTGAATCGCCAGGCAAGCCAGCGTTTGCTACCAGCAGAAAGGGTAGTGAACTATGGGTCTCTATATTGGAGAAGGCATATGCAAAATTGCATGGTTCTTATGAAGCGCTAGAAGGTGGGCTTGTTCAGGATGCACTTGTTGACCTAACTGGAGGTGCTGGTGAGGAGATTGACATGAGAAGTCCCCAGGCCCAGATAGATCTTGCAAGTGGTAGGCTATGGTCTCAGTTGTTGCGGTTTAAACAGGAAGGATTTCTTCTTGGTGCTGGCAGTCCATCAGGTTCTGATGTGCATGTTTCTTCAAGTGGCATTGTACAAGGACATGCATACTCATTGCTTCAGGTAGACTGGAATACGCGCTCTTAATTTGCTCTATATATCATGTTAACTGTTTGAGAATTGTTGAAAGAGGTTATCAATCTTTTTAATTTCTTGTACAGGTAAGAGAGGTGGATGGGCACAAGCTTGTTCAAATTCGAAACCCTTGGGCTAATGAAGTTGAATGGAATGGTCCCTGGTCTGATTCATCTTCAGAATGGACAGATAGGATGAGGCACAAGCTGAAGCATGTTCCTCAGGTTCTTGATTTTTGCTTACTTTTGCATGAAATATTGGTTGATTGCATTTATTTAAACCTTGTTATTTTTAAATGGGTCTCAATTCTGTTTTGACTTATTTGATTCTTTTTTAACAGTCAAAAGATGGTATATTCTGGATGTCTTGGCAAGATTTTCAAATTCACTTCAGATCAATTTATGTATGTCGGGTTTACCCTCCTGAGATGCGCTATTCTGTCCATGGACAATGGCGTGGTTTAAGTGCTGGTGGCTGTCAAGAATATAATTCATGGAATCAAAATCCCCAGTTCCGATTGAGGGCAAGTGGTCCAGATGCATCATATCCAATTCATGTGTTCATCACCTTAACTCAGGTATACAATGTAACCAATCTTCATTTAGTTTATTTCCTCCTCTCTAGTTTCAAGAAATGTAGACTTAAGTGGCATTAACTGTTCAGGGCGTTAGCTTCTCAAGAACGGCTGCTGGTTTTAGAAATTATCAATCTAGTCATGATTCACTGATGTTCTACATTGGAATGAGGATACTCAAAACACGTGGTCGTCGTGCTGCTTGCAACATTTACCTACACGAATCAGTTGGTGGTACAGATTATGTTAATTCTCGAGAAATATCATGTGAAATGGTTTTAGAGCCTGATCCGAAGGGTTACACAATAGTGCCTACAACCATACATCCTGGGGAAGAAGCACCGTTTGTTCTTTCCGTATTCACAAAAGCATCCGTAGTCTTGGAACCTTTGTAGTTAGCAGTGGTGGCTTCTTCAGTCTGCTTGTCTTTTGGGCTGAGGCTATGCTGGTAAACTTTTGGCTGCTTGGGTTGTCCGTGAGCTGGTGCACCTGTGGGGCTGGTCTCATTCGACCAAATCAGGCAAAGGTTAGTAAGTAATTCAAAATACTTAATGGATTTCCTGGGGAACAGTGTGCTATTTTAATATTGATAAAAGTCGTTTTTTCGTGTTCTTTGATATCAAAATAGAACCAAAAATTGTTAGTTCTTAGTATGGGACTGTTAACTAATATTTTGAAGTGTCTTGTGCAGTAGGAGTTAAAAGTGCCACGGGGGCTCTCAGCTGCAAGGATGGCTAGCAAGTAAGCAGTTCATTTGCGTTTTGACCACCGAAAGCAACAATGTTAAGTCATTCTGAATTTGGAAGGTGTGGATTCGGATATTAGTCGGAATGGTTTCTATCTGGACTCAAGGAAGGATTGATATCGTGGATGAGGTTTGGATATTGCTCGAGCTTTGGAGAATCGATGAGGGCTAATGTCATGGTCATGGCTGATTGATTATAACTGTATATTTGTAGGTATTTGCTAGTGAGTGAAGAGTATAGGTCCATTCATGTAAATAAATGAAGTTTAAAAAGAAAAAAGACAAAAATAGAAAAATAAATTACTAATTAACTAGGGAGCGTTAACGTAGAAGAGCGTTGCAGCTGTTGTAAGAGGTTGGCTGGTTGGTTGGTTGGTTGGTTTGACAGTTTCAGCTGCAGTTTTGAAGTCCTTTTTATTTATAACCTTTAAATTTAATGTGCCATCTTCTGTATGATTCTAATTTAATTATTTGTTGCGTTTTCCTCTTATCTCTTTCTTTTCACTAGCCATATTGTTTCTTTTTATTTTTATTTTTAAATATAAATGAAATATAAAAAACGAATTTTGGCCATTAAACTAGTTCTTCCTCGTCCCGGTCTTATGCATTCATTAAGCTTTAGCGTTAGCCTTTGCCTAGCAATTGGTAATTTAAGGATATTGGGAAGATGACAATTTTGCAGGAAGCAAAATATGTTATTCTACTTGCAACCTTGATTGACAAATCATCAAGTTAAAAATAATTCCCTACATATATTTACATGGTATAGTGCAAAATTGGAAAATTAGTTAATTAAACTTCAATTTTGTGGACATGCAACCTTTGCTCTCTCGCTCTCTTTCTCTGACTTCCTAAAGACATTTTTTTTTCAACCTATATCCCATCATCTGGGAAGGATACCATCCGACAAAGCTCTGCACGCATTCGAACTTGGAAGTGCTCGTCGGCATGGCACTATCGTGCTTTGGGATTAAAGATCAACTCAAATCGAATGGTACGTTATGCTTCAGCTTTTCACCTGAATGAATATCTAAAAAACAAGGAATCTATGGCACTGGCAGTCCCATCCTTTTTCCCCCCTTCTTTTATAAATCTGTGGTTCTGGATTTGATAGATTGTAACTGCAAAGGGAGAAATTAATTCCAAATGTGATCACAAATTCACAATTTGCGAGCTACAAAAACAAACACAAGAAGAGACCCTATTTTTGCCCCCATTTTCTTTTCATCTATGGCAGAAAGAAAGAAATAAAAAAAAAAAGGGAAAAAAAAAGCTATATCTATAATTGTCTCTCCAGGCAGGCCACCAAAAGCAGCAGAGTTTGAATCATTCCTCTGCGTCAATCTCTTTCAGAATCACTTTCCATACTTCCCATGGCCTTCAGTCCTCTTGGTTTCTTCTTAGAAGTTTTCTTCTCCCTGACTTGATACCTCTCTTGGCAAAGGTCTGATAGCCATGTCCCAGGGCTCACCAACTACACAAATTAACACAACAAAAAATGAGAGAAAAAAAAAGGACAATTTTAATAAATAAAAAAGGTAGAATGACTCACGAGAATGCTTCTTTGGATCAACTTTGCCCTTTTCTTTGGCCTTTGAGGAAGCTTACATCCCTTCATAGCCATGAAATCTTGTTCCTTTTCTTTATTAGATAATGTGGTGAATAATCGCGGCCACACAACCCCTTTATCCTCCTTCGCCTGTTGATCCATCAAAACCTTTGTATTATCATCCAACCCTAAGGAACCCGATCCCCTTGTTGCATAATACCTATCTTCCTTCTCGGGTGATGTCAATGCCGATCTTGACTTATTTGTTGCCAAATCGGAATTCCTGTCAAAAAGACATTCTGGATCTATGATTACACTTAAACTAGTTTTGGGTAAACAATAAATAAAGTAAAATTTATATAAAAAAAGTGAATAAAAAGACAAGAAGAAATCGGATTTCTTACCTGTTGAGACGATTGGCAACAGGTGAAGCCATCTTCTTCTTAGGCAAAGGTAAAGAAGACTTTGGTGTTGTTGAGGTGCTGCTGCCGCTGTTGCCAAAGCGGTGCTGCTTCTTGAGTTTGTTAAAACATCTAAGCCTCTTTCTATTTCCCCATTGCAACACAAAATCTTTCTCCATATTCTCCATTTTACCTTGTTGTATTTCCATTACTTTTTCTCAAGATCTGAGAACAAATGGAAAACTAGTTCAAAAAGACAATGCCTTGGAATGAAAAAAGACTGCACTGCAGCATTGAACACACAGGATTTCTGGTCTGCCTCTCTCTCTCTCTCTCTCTCTCTCTCAAACTCAACTAAATCTAATCAAATACGGCGCTTTTATGTTATCTTCACCAAAACCCACCCGCTCACTTCTCTCTTCCTTGCTTTTGCGCCCTACACTTTTTTTTTGGTTCTTATTCTTTTTCTTAAGTATTTATTATTACTAGGGGAATTACAAGGGGTGGTGTTGGAAATATGCGAGTTGATGCGTCCAGCAGTATCCGAAAACCATATTGGGCCCAACTCGAGTCGGGTCGGATCTCAAACAGGAGAAATATTTTCAATGTTTATTTATTAAGATATTACTTAAGGAACACCGAATTTTTTTACTCAACCTAATAAAGATTAATAAAAATATTAGTGGATTTGAATAATCGGTTGTGAACAGAGGAGACGAAGTCCATGAACAATTGATTATAAACATACTTACGGTGAGTTTGGACGTGCCTTAGTAAAATGGAAAATTTTCAAAAAAAAAAAAGGACTCATAATTATTAAAAATATATAAAATAATTTTTTAAAAAATAATAATTATTATAATTATTAAAAAATTATAATTACTTTTTTATTTTTTATTTCATTCAATTTTGCCCTTTTTTTTCCTTGCGGGGGAGGAGTTAGTTCTTTATAAAGGAACCGACCCCATCAATATACATTTCTATATATATTATATATAAATTATATATATATATATATATTAACATATCATTTAAAAATAATAAAAGATTAAAAAATATGTTTCATTAAATCTCAAATTTATAAAATAAAAATATCTTATATTAAATCTTTAATTAATATATAAAACATACTAAAAATAAAATATTTGATAGTAAATTTCAAAAAACTAGTTAAAATAATTAAAATTTAAAAAATTTAAAATTAAATCCTAAATTATTTTTTAAAAATTAAAAATAATATATATTATGTATAGTAAAAATAAAAATATTTTATATTAAATACAAAATTACTATTTAAAAAATAATTTCATATAAAAATATTTCATATTAAATCTCAAATTATTTTTT
>JBBYHO010000008.1:1442062-1473329 GCA_038382025.1 Adansonia gregorii | reverse complement strand
CGTATATGACATTAAATCTTTTTCATCAAAACCTGGATTATTTTTATAAAGTTCATGCATTCGAAGAGGGTTATATCGAAATAGCGATAAGTTAAGATTGATAGAATTGAAACCGAGATAAGACATAGCTAGTACGGTATCGATTTTTGGCGTCATGAAGAGGTTCATACCTCATCGCGCGTAACCAACTCCTGAACCCAAACGGCGAATCTTTGCATTACGTAGACCATAGGATCGATGTTTTGAGTTTCATAACTCAAAACATGGGTTTCAATGGGCATTCGATCATGCCTAGCCTTAAATGATCGGTGGCGACTCCAAGCATTAGCCATTTTGTGATGGTCATACGAGACCAATAAGATGAGTGATTCATTTTATGGTCCCCTTCATTGTATAATAAGTCGAGAATCCATACATTCTCGTTCTCACCACATCGCCAAAGAATAGTCTTAGTCGAGAAGATATTTTCAAGTCAGGAAAATATTTTAAATCGTACGCACTCTTAGATCCGTGAGGATCCACCCCAGGGTACATTGCGACACTATTGAAATGCGATATGGTTTTTGTGAGTTGGAAAGTAATTAAAGGGAGTGTTATCACTGAATTCCTAACAAGCCAGGCACTTGATGATTATCAGCCATTGAATTTTAACCTTCTTGATGAGGATTTAATGAATATTTCGATGGAAGAAGAAAGAGATCCATTGAAGGAAGTAACATGGAAAATGTATTTTGATGGAGCATTAAATACTTTAGGCCATAGAATTAGGGCATTTTTAATATCTCCAAAAGAAGACTATTACCTTTTTACTGCTCAATTAGACTTTGATTGTACAAATAATGTAGCAGAATATGAAGCATGTGTTATGAGACTTCGAGCAGCTGTGGAGAGAAAACCTCAATTATTGAAAGTATACAAGGACTTGGCCTTAGTGATTTATCAACTGCGCGAAGAATAAGAAACTCAAGATTCGAGGATGCAATAATATAGAAAGCTAATTATAGAATTGCTTGAAGAGTTCAAGAAGTAGAATTTATTCATCTGACTGGAGATGACAATCAAATGGCGAATACTTTAGCCATATTAGCTTTGATGTTTAAGTTGAATGAAAGGTAAGAGGTAACACTAATTCATATGAGAATATACACGTCTCCTGCATATTGTTGCAATGTAAAAATAGAAGCTAATGGTCTTCTATGGTATGACGACATTAAAATATATCTCAAGGATCAAGCATACCCAAATAATGACTCCGAGACCGATAAAAGAACTTTAAAGCGGCTGGCTATGAATTTTGTTTTAGATGGAGAGATTCTGTAAAAAAAAGTTATGATCAGGTGTTATTAAAGTGTGTTAATGCTCCCGAAGCACAAAAGATATTGGAAGTAGTGCATAAAGGGATTTATGTTATCCATATGAATGAACATAAAATAGCGAAGCAAATCATGAGATTGGGTTATTTCTAGATGACCATGGAAGGTGATTGTATTAAATATGCCCGAAAGTGTCATAAATGCCAAGTCTATGCTAGCAGGATCTATGTACCCCCTTCACCATTGCATGCTATAATCACACCATGGCCTTTCTCTATATGGGGCATGGATGTTATTGGACCAATTACTCCTATAGCCTTGAACCATCATCGTTTCATCCTGGTGGCTATCCATTACTTTACCAAATGCATTAAAGCAGCCTTTTATACAAATGCGACAAGGTTGATGTGATAAAATTTTTTAGAACTAACATCATTTTTTGATTTGGGATCCCTGAAAGAATTATAGTGGATAATGCCTCCAATCTGAATAATAAATTAATGACAGAGGTATGAACCTAGCTCAAAACTTCTCATCATAATTAGATAACATACCATCCAAAGATGAATGGAGCTGTAGAGATAGCTAATAAAAATATTAAAAAATTTTAAGGAAGATGGTAGAGACCTACAAAGATTGGCATGAGAAGCTCCCATTTGCCCTTTAGGCTTATAGAACTTTAGTTCAAAATCAACTAGGGCAACAGCTTATTCATTAGTCTACAGTATAAAGGCTATCTAACCAATGGAAGTGGATATCCTTTCATTCTGAGTTTTGATGGAAACTAATTTGGAAAAAGCTGAATGGGTCCAAGATCATTATGAGCAACTAAACTTCATTAAAGAAAAAAGGCTAAACGCTATTCAACATGGGCAGATATACCAAAAAAAATGATGAGGACACATGATAAGAGAATTCAACCTAGAAACTTCCACGAGGGAGAATTGGTACTAAAAAGAATCCTGCTAGGATAAACGATCCTCGAGGCAAATGGGCACCCAATTAGGAAGGGCCTTATGTTGTTCGAAAGACATTTTTAGAAGGAGCATTGATATTAGCATAAATGGATGGATGAATTCTACCAAACCCTATTAATTCAGATAATGTAAAATGATATTATGCTTAAAAATGGATGAAAGCCTAACAAGGCATCCATTTTTTTAAAAAAATAATAAAACAAAAAGAAAATGAATGAAAACTTGAAAGGCATCTGGTTTTAAAAAAAACCCCAAAAGGGTATCTAATCAAAAGTGGTGTAAGGTAGAGAGTTTAAGTTGAAGGCTCGAAGTGATAGTCCAGGCATTTTAAAGGAACAGACAAAGCATAATTTGCTAGAAGACTAAGTTTAAAATAGGCATAGTACGATTATAGGCATCTTCAAGAGATGGATCCTTAAGAAAGTAAACTATCTATTTAGAAGAAATCTTAAAATAAATGAATGAATAGGAGATCTCACTTATCTAAGTAATATCTAGAATTTTCTTTGTATTTTATCACTATTTTTAAAATAACCAATGTTGTATCCTCTTTCTTTGTTATAATACAAATATATGTTTTCATTCATACCTTTGTTAATTAGTTTTTTAGACCATGCTAACATTTCTGTTAGATGATAATTAATATTTTGAACAAATAAAAATTGAGGAAAAGATGATAAATTGATTTCTCTACATTACTTTGAATGAGATCAAAAGAATGCAAGGATCTCAGTCAATGATCCAAAGTCTTTTAAACATTTTAAAAAGAATTAGGGTGGATGAACTACATATTTCCCATCATGCTTTTCTTCTTCAGCCTGTATCAATTTGTTTTGGCTATTTATGGAAATTTTAGAAGCCGCATATTCCTCATCATTCTTTTTGCCTTCAGCCAATATCAGTTTGTTCCAACTATTAATGGGAAATTTTAAAGACCATATATTCTTAATCATGTTCCTTTTTTTCAGTTCCTAGATGATATTGGTGCATAACCTAGTTCAATTTTTTCATAATAAGTGTATCATGTCTACAATGACCTCTAAAGATGCCTTCAAATTTGAATTCAAATGTTAACTCCCTTTGCCAAAAAGAAAAAAGATCCCCAATGTTTTCTGAACATGTTTTCAATCTTTAAGCAAAAGTATAAGTCCATTCTATCAAGTAAAAAAGAAATATCTGTCACATTTTCTCTAAAATAGACTGGATCAAACATTGATAAAGAAAATTAAATCATGTAAACTTATCATATACATTTCTTATGCATTCGCATTCATATCTGATAATTTATAGATCTTAAGTTGAAAAAAGCCTCTAGAGACGCCAACGTTTTAGAAATGAAAGGTAGACCTCACATTCCTTCAAGCAATCCAAATATGAAGAATTTTTACCATTTGACTATATTGGTTTTGCCTTAGTCAACTTTTTTGATTGAGGTTGCATCCTGGTTAACCTTTTAGGCCTAGGTTATAATCTAATCATCCTTATTTAACTATATCGATTTTACCTTGGTTGATCCTTTCAACTTAGGATCATATGCTAGTCATTCTTCATCTGACTGTATCAATACTGCCCTGGTCATCCCTTCATATCTAAGATTATATCCTAGTCACCCTTATTTGATTTATCGAGTTCATCTCGGTCAAACTTTACCTATGTTAATTTGTCGATTTCATCCTAATCAACTTTTACCTAAGTTGACTTGTCGGCTTCATCCTAGTCAACCCTTACCTATGTTGATTTGTCAATTTCACCCTAATCAACTCTTACCTAAGTTTACTTGTTGGCTTCATCTTGAACAAACCTTACCTATGTTGATTTGTCAGTTTTATCCTAATCAACTCTTACCTAAGTAGACTTATCAGCTTCGTCTTGGTCAAACCTTACCTATATTGATTATCGGTTTCATCCCAATCAATTCTTACCTAAGTTGACTTATCGATTTTATCCCGGTCAAACCTTACCTATGCTGATTTGTCGATTTTATCCCAACCAACTCTTACCTATGTTAACTTGTCAGCTTTATCCCGGTTAAACCTTACCTATGTTGATTTATCGATTTTATCCCAATTAACACTTACCTAAGTTGACCTGTTAGCTTCATCCTAGTCAACTCTTTTCATTTATTGGCTTATCGGTCTTATACCGGTTAACCCTTTTCATTTGTTGACTTATTGGTTTTGTCTTAGTCAACCTTTTATTTTCGTTAACTCATAGATTTTATCTTATTCAACCATATCTTTGTTAACCTGTAGGTTTTCCTTCAGTTAACCTCTTGCCTCTATTGACTTGTATGGTTTAATCCCAATTAGCTCTTTTTGTTTTTTGACCAACATGGTTTTGTCTCAGTAAGCTACCCGTGACTTAGGTCACGCCTTGTCGCTGTTTAATTTAAGAATTCTCCTTGGGCCTAATTAACTTTTATTTTCGTCTTGAGTATAGTTTTCAAAGCTTAATGGCCCGAACGTAATTGTATCTATTTAATCTTTGCCTTTTTTTTTTTTACTCTCAACAACGGTCAAAGAGGCCTCTGCAGACATGTAATTTCCTCCAGCTCTCGTTTCTAATAATCTTGAATATCTGGGATCAAGAACTTAATGGCCATCCCCATTGAGACTAACATTTTTCAAATGAACAAGACAATTTTAAGACCTTTTTAGTCATATTTAAACAATCGTAAGTGCACGTGACAAAAAAGTCATATTTTGATCTCTAATTTCGAATATATAGGATGAATACTTAGGGCAAAAATCATTTTTTATTTTTTTGTTAAAATTTTGAAAATTTGTTCTTGCGAAAGATATCGCGATCAAATTTTTCATTTTTAGGAATTTTTAGAGAATTTTTCATTAAACTTGGAAGTTAATCGTCGTATAATTATAATGATACTTGCATAGTATTTATGCCAATACATACTCTAAAAAATCAAAATTATTTAAGAAAAAATTCATATTGGCATTTTATACCATAAGGAGTCTAGTTGTTTATTTTTATGACTAATTTTAAATTTTTCATAGTATTACGTTTTATACTCGTAAAATTTTTCCTAACACAATTATTTCAAAATTTGGATTTTCATTCTTACCATTTTATAAATTAATATTTTCAGTAACATGTTTTATTTAATTCATTTTATATCATTTTTAATGTATTTTTTGAAATTTTCTCGGTTCTAGAATATGATCTTTCCATTATTTGTAAAATTTTTAGTATAATTTTCTCAAGTTTTAAATTTTAAAATTCTTTACATATTCACATTCAACTAATATTAAATCATTTTTTAAAATTCATTTATTTGTTATAAATTTTATATTTTTTCCTATTTCTAAAATACAAAGTTTTCTACTTTAAAATTTTTTAGGAAGATTTTTCTTAGTTTATAATTTTTAAAATTCTTTAACCATTCTTATCCAATTTATATTAAATCAATTTGAAAATTTCAATTTTTTTCTGAGTTTTAGAATTTTTTTCTGTTACTAGGGCATGTGTTTTATACTCTGTAAATTTTCTCGGTGAGATTTTTTTAGTTTGTAATTTTTAAAATTCTTCAAATATTATTGTTTAAATCATATTAAATCAGTTTTAAAAAATCTATTTTATTTTATGAGTTTTACAATTGTTTTGTAAATTTTCCTCATTTCCAAGATATGAATATTTTTATTCCGTAAATTTTTAGAGGCTTTTTCTGAGTTTATAATTTTTAAAATTTATCAAATATTTTTATTAAATTCATTTTTAGTCAATTTTTGAAACTTTAATTAATTGGTTGAATTTTGAATTTCATATATATATATATATATATTAATCTTTATCCGAAAAGAATTTTTTTGTATAATTTTACAAGGTTTTAAGTTTCAATCTGTTTTTTTTCATTATTTTATTTCCAAATTTTTTTATGATTATTAATTTTTTTAATTTATATTTTATTATCATTATTTTAATTTTATTTTAATTATTGGTTGTTTTCTACTAGTTTCATTGAAACTAGTCTAGTTGATATCTAACATTTCACTAACCAATTTCGTTCAT
The DNA here is from genome assembly GCA_038382025.1 of Adansonia gregorii. NCBI lineage: Eukaryota > Viridiplantae > Streptophyta > Magnoliopsida > Malvales > Malvaceae > Adansonia > Adansonia gregorii. Next base: position 1,467,013 of record JBBYHO010000008.1, on the reverse strand, counting down.
TTCTAATTACCAATTAGTGATGTTATCGATGCAATCATGACAATATATTTGTAAATGACCACTAATTGCAAATCAAATTAATGCATCTCAACTTTTGATGCAAATTAATTAATAAAATAAAAATAAAAATAAAATAAACAAATTAAAAAGGAAAGGAAAAAGAAAAAGAAAGCTTTTAGCCAAGGGTTCTTCTTGATCCCTTAACATTCCTCCTTCTTAGAAATAGAAGGAGGATTTTGTTTTAAAAAAAAAATTGGGTTAGCTAAAAAAGGAGAAAAAAACCACATGAAAATTTTTAGTTTTCTATGCTTTGTTAAGGTAAGCTTCATTCTTTTTGGTTTTTTTTCATTTTTCTTCATTTTCCATCTCATTTAGGATTCAAAACCATATTAAGGCTCATGGATTTCCATCTATGTTGAAAGGCTAAATATGGTGATTTTATTTTATTTTATTTTATTTTTTTCATGAACTTTTCTAGTAAATTTTTTATGAAATGCTATTTTTATTGATGTGAATATGATTTTGTTATGATTATATTCAAATTTGAGTTATTTCTTTGGTGTTATTTTGATGATTAGTATTTTGATTGGTTTTGTTTTGTACTTATTTTATAATTTTATGTTTATTTAAGCTTAATAATATTAATTTATATTTTCTTTATGATTTCTTTTGTCAAATCATGCATAAATCCCATGCTTTTTCTTCTTGGCTGAATGTGTTTGGGTTTGATAATTATGATTTGGTGCTTATTTTCTTTTAATTTTAGGGTTTTTAGGTTATTTAGTAATATTTGTAAACTTAGGGACTAAATTGCAAAATTCATGAGAATTTTTTAGGCCATTTGTGGATTGGCCAAGAGCCTTATGGACCTTAAGAAATCTGATTTATTTGTTTGCAAATCTAGGTACTTTTAGCATTTTGGGGGTCATTTTACAATTTTAGGAAATTTAGGGACTAAGTTGCAAAAAAATGCAAAAATTATGCTTTATGGCTAAAAGTGTTTAGCCAAACCTTTGTACACATTTTTGCCTTTTTTTTTTGTGATTCTTTGCTGGTTTGATGATTTTTAATGATTTTTTTTTGCACTTTACCATATAGGGGTCAAACTTTAATTTTATAAAGTTTAGAGGTTACTTTGTAAATTGTAAAAAAAAATTGGGCAAGGTATTTGGCTGAATCTTTGTTGAGATATTGGCTGCATTTTCATGCATAATTTCATATGATTTTTATAATCTTTAGGTTATTTTATTATATAAGGACGAAAGTGAAAATTTAAAAAAGTGTACGAACTAAATAGTAAATTTTTATATTTAGGTGTATATTTCACCAGTTTTAACAATTTTTATTATTTCTATGGCCTTCTGTAGGGATATAGAAATTTTTAAAACTTTTCGTATTTGTTCGGTCCTCCGAAGGATACGAAATGTAATTTTCAAAAATTTAGGGGCTTTGATTGCAAATTTTGCATTTCAAGTCAAACTTAAACTTGTAACTTTTCCATTTAGACTAAATTCATCTACTTTTTATCATTTTAGTATCCATTAGGGGTACCGGGATACTTTCATGTCGAACCTATACCCTAGGGGCATTTTCATAATTTTCCTCATCGAGATGCTTTTATGCCAAAGGTGAATGTTTAGGATTCATTTAGCCTCTAAGGTCATTTTAGTATCCATTAGGGGTCGGGATACTTTTATGTTGAAGGTATCCCCTAGGGGCATTTTTATAATTTTTCTCACCGGGATGCTTTTACGCCAAAGGTGAATGTTTAGGATTCATATAGCCCTAAGGTCAATTTAGTGTCCATTAGGGGTACCGAGATACTTTGACGTCAAAGGAATACCTTAGGGGCATTTTCATAATTTTCCTCACTAGATGATTTTATGCCTAAAAATGAATGTTTAGGATTCATTTAGCCTTCTAAAGTCATTTTAGTGTCCAGTGGGGGGACCGAGATACTTTCATGTCGAGGGTATACCCTAAGGGTATTTTTGTAATTTTCTTATCGATATGCTTTTATGCCAAAGGTGAATGTTTAGGAATCATTTAGCCTTTTAAGGTCATTTTTGTGTCCATTAGGGTTATCAAGATACTATCATGTCGAAGGTATACCTTAAGGGCATTTTGGTCATTTTATTAGAACCAAGTCCTATGTGATTACAAAGATTTTTTCGTGTCTAAGGGATGCATTAGGAATATGTTCATCATTTCAAATTGTTATTGAGTTTTAGGAGGTTTTATAATTTTTTTCAATAAAATGTAAAATTCTTTGTAAAAAATTAAGGCAAAGTCTCCAAGTTAAAATAATACGTAGTTTTCTCTCAAAATATGAAAGAGGTTCTACATATTATTTTAATATTGAGATATTTTTTTTCAAAATGAAAATCAAGATTTTGTCAATAAAAAATAATAATAGTAAAACCTTTCTCATTCCTCTGGCCCTCTACAGGGGTGCAAAAGATATTTTTAATTTTAAAACCTTTTATGTTCCTCTGGTTTTCCATTGGAACATAAAGGAGAATGATAAAAAGCTTTCGTGTTCCATTGGTCCTTCAATGGCGAAAGTAAGAGATTTTAACTTTCAAAATTTTGAAAACTTGATCTTCCTAACACGAAATAATAATAAATTTATTTTATAAATATTAGTTCAAGAATTTATAATTAAATACCACATGTTGAAACCGAATACAAATTAAAATTTAAGTTAACACGTAATTAATAAAGTATCGATTTTTAGCCATCACGAGAAGGTCAATCCTTGTGATTGTAACTTACTCTCAAATCCTTTTTATATGATCTCTAGTTTGATCATAGGCCTCAAAGTTAGTAATTTAAGGTTTAATAACCCTCAAAATACAAACTCCGATAGATGACCAATCTCACCTAGCCCAAATAGATTGGTGGTGACTCCAAATAAATAGTCTTTTCGTAATGAGTATTTAAGGTTAAGTCGAGTGAACGATTCATCGCGACCATCTGATCCCCAAAATAAAAAAATTATCGATAATGATATGGCCTATAAAAATAAGAGAATATAAAATAGTGATAAATTTAACAAATATAGAGCGAAGGCCATTTAAGTTGGGCTTGGTTAAGATTCATATCCAGGCCACGTTGCGACACTTAGAAATACCGGTATACTTTTACATCAAAGGTATATCCTTAGGGTGTTCTCATAATTTTTTATTAAAACCAAGTCCTATGTGATTACTGAGATACTTTCATGTTAAAAGTACACATTAGGTTTAGGTTTATCCTTTTAGTCTATTTTTGGATCTTAGGTTATTTTGTTAATATTGGTGATAAAATTGGAACTTTTGAAAATCAAGGCAATGTCTCCGAAGTTAAAATAGTACTTAAAATTTTTACAAAATATGTGAGGGGTTCTATGGATTATTTTAATATAGAGACATCTTTTTCAATGTGAAAATCAAAAAAAAATAAAGCCTTTTACATTCCAAGGTTTTCCAGTGGAGTACAAAAAAAATTTTGATTTTTTTTAAATCTTTCATATTCCACCAGCTCTCCAGTGGGGTACAAAAGATACTGATAAAAATCTTCGCGTTCTTCTAGTCCTTCAAGAATGGTATGGAAGAAATTATGGTTTCTGAAAATACATTAAAACCTGATTTTCTCATTTGAAAAAATAAATTTTGTGCCATAAAATTTTATTTTTAAATGTATGAGAATTATAATTAAATAATAAATATTGAAACTAAATAAAAATCAAATTTATTTAACACATGATTAATAAGATATCGATTATCAGGCATCACAAGAAGGTCAATCCTTTCTTGTGATTGTAATCAACTCCTGGACCATTTTAAGCGATCTTGGTATGAGTGTAGACCTCTGAGTTTGTTTTTATGGGTTTTGACATCTTTAAAACACAAACTCTAACAAGTGTCCAATCTCACCTGACCAAAATAAGATTGGTGGCAACTCCAGAAAAATGATCGTTTCGTAATGACTATTTAGAAAAGTCGAGTGCGTGATTCATCTTGATAATTCAGTCCCGAGACATGAAAATAAAAATAATGATAATAATATTAATAATGATGTAGGCCCCAAATAAAAGAAAATAATGATATATATATATATATAAACAATGGGTATACTCGCCATTTTAAGTCGGGTTGGTCAGGATTCATATCCGAGCCATGTTGCGACAATGGAAAAGTAGCTAATGCTGTGAAAATATAAATTCATCACATTTGACATTAGTGCATGAAATGAATCATCTGCACTGCTAGCGATTGCACTTTTAGCTATAACTTTCAAAATAGAGGGAAGATAACGATCACTCTATTGGGAGAGAAAATAAGGAAAATGTGAGACAAAGGACGTAAAATACTTGTAATAAATCCTGCAAGGGAACCATCCCACATATCCCCCCACCTGTCCTTCAGCGAAATAGCCATCTTCCCTCTCATTTTGAAGTTGTAGCGAAAACTACACTTGCACATGTAGACACCTAACTTTATCGAAGTCCCTTTTCTTATAATCCTGAATATCCGAGATTGAGAACTTAAAGGCCACCCTCTTTGGGAACAATTTTTTTTAGGTGAACAAGACATTTTCAAGACGCTTTTAGTATATTTAAGTGGCGCAAGTTCACATGACAGAACAAGTCATATTTTCATCTCTAATTTCAGATATATAAGAAAAAGTCATATTTTTATCTCTAATTTCATTTATACAGGACAAATATTTAATAGAAAAATTAATTTTTAATATTTTCTTCTCAAAATTTTGAAAACATATTTTTGCGAATGATATCATGGTCAAATTTCTCATTTTTAGGAACTTTTTTGAGAATTTTTCATAAAATTTGGCATATTTTTATGTGCAGACAACTAATTGATTGTTTTGTATTTTTACCGATACTAGTATGGTATTTATGAAGATACTCATCCCAAAAAATTAGAAATAATCAAGGAAAAGTTTCTATTGGCATTTTATACTGTAACATATCAAGTTATACATTTTTATACTTAATTTTAAATTTTTTGCAGCACCATGAGTATCATACTTGCAAAATTTTTTAGTAAAATTATTTTGAATCTTCGATTTTCATCTTTATCATTTTTAAATTAATATTTTGGCATAATATATTTTATTTAATTCATTTTATATAAGTTTTAATGAACTTTTTTGAATTTTTTTAGCATTAAATACGAGCTTTCCCTTATATGTAAAAATTTTTATGGACTTTCTTAAGTTTTGAGCTTTAAAATTCTTTAAATATTCACATTTAGCCACCATTACATCAATTTTTCAAAATTTAGTTATTTGTTATAAATTTCAAAATTTTCTTTATTTTTCCAATACAAAGTTTTAAGCTTTATAAATTTTTTCAGGGGTTTTTTTTAATTTATAATTTCTTAAATTTTTCAAATATTATATTTCAATCCATATTAAATCGGTTTTAAAAATTTTATTTTATTTTATGAGTTTTGCATTTTTTTTTAAAATTTTCATGCTTTTAAAAATACGAAATTTTCTACTCCGTAAATTTTTTCAGGAGGATTTTTCGCTTTATAATTTTTAAAATTCTTCAAATACCATAGTTTAATCCAAATTAAATTATTTTTTTAAATTCATTTTATTTATGAGGTTTACATTTTTTAGAATTTTTCCATTTTCAAGATACAAATTTTTTACTCCGTAAATTTTTTGGGGGATTTTCCTAAATTTATAATTTTTAAAATTCTTCAAATATTATTATTCAATTCATATTAAATTGGTTTTGAAAATTTTAATTTGTTTTTTGAGCTTCATAATTTTCTTTGTTACCAATACAGAGTTTTTTGCTCTATAAATTCCTGTGGTAGGATTTTTCTGAGTTTATAATTTTTAAAACTCTTTAAATATTATTCTTTAGTTCATATTAATTCAGTTTTGAAAATTTCAATTTATTTTATGAATTTTGTATTTTTTTTACATATAATAATTTTCGTGGTAAGAGTTTCTCTCGTAAAATTTTACAAGTTTGCTATTTTTAATGGTTTTATTTTTTTAAATTAAATTTTTTATTATTAGAATAAATTAAACTTTATCATATGAAATTTTCTTTTAAATATATAATTTTTAATTTTATAATTTAGTTCTTGTAATTAATTTTTATGATATAAGTTTACATATTAATATAGATATCACACAAAATGTGCTAGGAATCAATGATGTCATGCATGACATCATTTATAAGAAGACAAAAATCATAAATTTAAATCAAATCAAGTGCCGAAAATCGAATCAAATCTAATATATAAATAAAAAAAAGAAAAAAATTCTTAAAAAACTTTAGGGAATAACGGCCCATGGTATTTTCACTACCATTTGGCCACCCACCGCCTATATAAATAGGAGTGGTTTTAGTTCTTTGATGACCTTTAGGCTTGGTTAAAAAAAAATTAGAAAATATATATTTTACTTCTTTTTTCAAGCTTTTCTTTAAGGTGTAATACTTGTTTCCTTTTCTTTTCTTCATTTTGATTTATTTTCATTCTTATTCATAAGCCAAAATCATGTTAAGGCTTATAGGTTCATGTCCATGTTGAAAGGCTAAACATGGTGGCTTTAAAAATTTTGTATTTTGTTTGTTTTTTGAGTTAATCTTGTTTTATGTATACATAATATTATTATTGTTGTTATGATTTTGATTTTGTTGTATTTATATTGATGTTCATCATGTTTAATATTCATATGTTGATTAGAATACTATTATATGTAGTTTATAATTTTACTTTGGTTTAAGATTAGTAATAATTATTTATGTTTGTTTCTATGATTTTTTTTATATCAAAACATGTTTAGATTTATTATTTTTCACCTTGTCTGAATATGATTGGAGTTGATAATGATGATTTTGTGCTTAGTTTTGTTTTGATATCATGATTTTTAGATTATTTTGTAATATTAGTAAACATAAGGACTAAATTGCAAAAGTTGTAAAAGTTTTTATTTGATATTTTTGGCTTAGCCATGAGATTTTTTATTTATGAATTTGTAAGCATGTTTTAGGTATTTTCAATATTTTAAGGGTCATTTTACAATTTTAAGAAGTTTAGGGACAAAATTTAAAATATGAAAAATTATGCTTTATGGCTAAATGTGCTTGGCCAAACCTATGTATATATTCTTGCCATTTTTTCTATGGATTCTCAGCTAGTTTGATGATTCATAGGGAATTTTTATGTTTTTTCATCATATAGGGGTCAAAATGTAATTTTATAAAGTTTAGGGACTATTTTGTAAAGTGTAGAAAAATTTTGATTTTAGGCTAAGGTGTTTGGCCGAATTCTTGTTGATATATTTGTTGTATTGTTCATGCATATTTTCATATGATTTTATGATTTTTAGGGTATTTTACCATGTTGGGACTAAAATGAAAAATTTTAAAAGTTTAGGGATTAAATAGCAAATTTTAGTTTTTAAGGGTAAAATCATCATTTAGTTAATTTTAAAGCTTTCAATCATTCCTATGGCTTTTCGTAAGGGTATAGAAATTTTTAAAACTTTTTGTATTCTCTCAATTTTTGTAAGGTACGAAATAAAATTTTAGAAGTTTAAGGGCTTAATTATAATTTTTGCATTTTAAGCCAATTTTAGAACTCTAGATTCTTTTTTAAGACAAATGCATCATTTTATGGTTATTTTAATGTACATTAGGGTATTGGGATACTTTTATGTCAAAAGTATATCCTAAGGTCATTTTGGTAATTTTACCTAGAACCGAGTCCAAGATAGTGACCGTGATGCTTTTATACCCAAGGTGCATATCTAGGATAGGTTTGTCATTTTATTATCGTATTAGTGTCCTTTAAGGTCATAGGGATACTTTTATATCAAAGGCATACCTTTAGGGCATTTTGTTAATTTTCTTTATTGGGATGCTTTTGTGATAAAGGTAAATTTTTGGGACTAGTTTAACTTTCCTAGATTATTTTAAGGTCCATTAAAGTCACCAGAATACTTTCATGTTAAAGGTATACCCTAGGGCCATTTTGATAATTTTCTCATCAAGATGCTTTTATGCTAAAGGTGAATTTTTGGGACTGGTGTAATCTTCTTAGATTATTTTAAGGACCATTAGGGTTACTAGGATACTTTCATGTCAATGGTGTACCCCAAGGGTATTTTCATAACTTTTTATTAGAACCAAGTTCTATGTGAATATTGGGACATTAAAAGTATATATTAGGAATAGGTTCATCATATTAGACCATCTTTAGGTTATAGATGCCTCATTTTGTCCAGACCAGTTTTTAGTATCTTAGGAGTTAGGTAAAAGATGACAAAATAAAAAAAAATAGAAATAAAGCTAGGGGACGATCGCCTAGCAAAAAAGTTTTTTGGGAAATTCTAAACTGCCTATGGACCACTTTAAAGAAAAAATGCAAAAACGAGGCATCAAAGGTCATGTTCAGGGTGTCATCAAAGTTGTTCTGGTAAGTACGTGAGCTAATTTTGCTTTCTTTGTGACCAAGATAAGACAACTCAAGGAACCTAAGCTATGTGCGGGTCATATGGGTGCTTAAAAACTATCACGAGGCTTTCACATTACCAAAATTTTGAATTTCCATGTGTAATATCGACACAAGAGGGTTTGGTCTCGATACCCAAGGTGTGGTATCGATACTTGGCATGTTTGTATCGATACAAACCTTGGCACTAGCTAAAGTTATGATTTTAGGCAAAAGGTATCGACACATAAGCATGAATATCGATACAAATCCATGGAGTTTCGATACTGGCCTCTAAGTCTTGAGACTGAAAACATTTTTTGCTCTTAGTATTGATACACAACTCATTGTATAGATACTAAGTAGTAAAGTATACCTTGTGTATCAATACAACATGTTCTGTATCAATACACCAAGACATTTTTGCCTAGCTTGAGCCATTTTTCAGCCTTTGAAAACTTGATTTAGACATGTTTTTGCAACAAGAAACTATCATATAACATTGTAAACCTCAATTATGGGTTCATTAACGGATTCTAACAAATTTTTAGAGTCTAAACAATTAATGACAAAAGTCACTTTCGTAAAATATATGGGTGTAAGAGGATGGCAGGCATATCTTTAGCTTGTAGGGTTTCATAGCCTTTTTGCCTACTTACTTAGCTTGTTAGAACCAATAAGAAGGGAGTCAACTGGACATGGCAGCTGGAGATATGTCCTGGTGCAAAAAAAAATAAAATAAAAAATGCCTTTGCATTGTCCTCTAAAAGAAGGGTTTGAACCAAGAAAAATAGAACCAGCTATCTCAGAAAAAAAAAACTCTCTCAGCTATCAAAAGAAAAGCTCTCCAACAATCCCAAAAAACTCTTCACCCATCCCCATAAATCCTCTAGTAACTCTAGCTCCAAAAGCTCACCAAAACTGTTCCATTGCCTTTCACCCATAACCAACCTCCATTCCCGTAGCTATCCCAAACCACCACTGGAAAACCTTCAAGAATCCAACTTTCCATATGTTTTGATCCTTAAAAAGCCTCACCATCAACCATACTACCAAAACGCTACTTCCTTTCATCCTTTTCTTGCTAAATAATAGCAAGGAGAAAGAAAAAATTAAGCCTACAGCCACTACTTCAAGAATGAGGGAAGTTTAATTTTTTTGGTATATCTTCTCTATGTTGATCTTTATAGTTTTTGTTTTGTCATTAACATCATTTTAGTAACCCTTTTTATGCTTTTATGGCCACTTTAGGATGCCCATACATCTTTATGGCTTTGGTTGTGGTAGTTTAGGATCTTGATGTTTTTCCTGGTGCCTTCATGCTGTTTGGTTAACTAAGCATGCTCCTTTGCATTTTCATCACCATAACAGCCTTTGTCCATGTACTTCTTACTATGTTCCTTCCATATTCATATCTTCATCTCATGTTTAGAATATATATCTTAACATGACATAAGTATGCTCATGCATTTCCTAGAAGCTTGATAGGCACCATTAATTAAAATCTTTTTAGCAAACTCTTTTTAAACATGCTCACCCTAAGTAAGTTCATGCATCTATCTATCATCTCTAAGTGTCTTTTATCATCTGTTCTATGAAAGATGTCATCTTTTCTTGTGCATATACGTCCACTATATTCTGCATAGTTTTATGGTACTTTGCTTGTGTTGAGATGCATGTTTGAGTGATAAAAAACCTGATTTCAAAAATATCCCCAAGTTAAGCACATGCTATCTCCCATACATGGAGAATAACATGGGCTAAAGATTTTTATGAAGTTGGTTTTCCAACCTTGGGGACAAAGCAAGCATTCAGTTCTGGATTCATGAAAGAATGAGTATAAGAATCCTATTTTTTTTTTCAAGAATGAAATGAAGCCTTTTAGTTGAAAAATGTGAACCCTTGGTCCTTAGCCAACCACCCTCATAGTGGCATGGTCAACGGGTTGTTATATTATCCCAAACTACTCCAGAATTGTGGAATGAACTTGTGATGCCCATGTCAACCTCTCATCTTGGTTACGGATGCTCAAACGTCCATGACTCGAGCTCAACCCAAAGAAAAACCAAAATATTAAACACCTCCCTTATTTTGTTCTGGTAGCACAGTAGCTTAGTCTTGCTAAATTAATTTAAAAATAAAAAATGATTTATTCGAAATGTGTTGGTATTTTTCCCTAGAAGGGTTTCAAATTACCTTTCCAACGATGTCTCATTTACCTTTAGATCATCTCGGATGAAATAGTTAGAATTTTTCAAATCTTCACTATTCAGAATCCTTGGATTCAGCGAGCAGTTCAATATTTGGGCTGTTTCAGCCTAGCAAACAACATTTTTGAATCCCTAGAATAATTTTCCCATGGATTTCATGAAATTCACTTTTTGAAAAGGTATTATTCACATTTTAACAATTCTGGATGAACCTGAAATGATTTTTCAAAGTCCATCATACCTTTACCCCATATATGCGGCCAGTATTGAGACAGGTTGAAATTCTAAAATTAATTCCATCTAGAATGTGATTTTCCAGGATTTTTGGAGTATTTTTACATTAATCCTCATCGAGTTACCTTTCCAACGGTACCTCATTTACCCTCCAAGACCTTCAGATAAGCTCGAAATAAATTCTAAAAGAGAAACAGCACGACACTATCCTTTGTTTCTAACCTGATTTTTGAAATGTTTTTATTGAGGCATTCGAATGCCTCATGATGTATTCAGCTCATTCTCGTTACCTAAGCCCTTTAGACTCAGACCAAGGCTAAACAAAAAAAGGAACATTTTAGCCAAACCCTTGGCTCTCGATTTTTAAAGATTCGTTATTTTCAAAAATATGACCCATTCCTCTTAACGTTGAAGATTTTTATTTTCAAGGGATACTCCAACCCCGCTTTTACCTCAAAATGACATCAAATTTTCACTCCAATCCTACTCTTCTGAGGGGATACTCCAACCCTACTCTCCATGTTCCTTCTAAAATCCAAACATTTTTCTCGAGACATCCCTAAGTCATCAAAACTTTTTTCCCTCAAGTTTTCACTGAATTAGACTAAGTCTCAACATTGTCATCTCAGTTATTCATTAATAATTGAAGATAATTGCGAGAAACTTTTGATTGTCCCTCATTTTCATGTATTTTGTGTAGATTTATTTATTGTTTTCTTTTCTACCTTACTAATACATGTCCTTTTGTAAGGACCTTGGGTATTCATGCTTTAAAAATCATTTGCAAAATCACAAAACGATATCTCATGTCGGTATCTCTCTAGTGCCAGACATGAAATACTTGTTTTTTTAAAACCCATCTGGAGATCACTTTCATAAAAAAAACCCTATATTTCTCACCTCTCTGAGACTCATAGGTGATAAAATTTTCATTAAAACCCAGACTCGTATCTTTACAAAATTTCATGTATTAGAGGAAATTATATCTAAATAATGATAAAAATGAAACTGAGGAAATTGAGATTTAAGTAAGATGTAGTTAGATGAACCCGATTTTTGGGCATGGAGGTGCTAATCCTCTCCCATGCATAACCAACTCCAGAACCTAAAACAATGAATCTCTGGTATTATTTTCAATAGGTATTTGGTCATGCCTAACTTAAAATGATCGGTGGTGACTCCAAGTTTAGGCCACTTCATGGTAATCATCCAAGACTAGTCGGATAAGCGATTCGTTCGATCGTCTTTCACTCTTTCATGTCAAACATCATCATATTTTTTAAGTCGAGTGCGCTTCAGCCCTTAAGATCATCTAAAGTTCGTAAAGGCCAGGCACATGGAACATCAATATAGGTTTTAAGGTTTGAATTTTTTAATAAAATTAAAATTTTTTAAGGCAATATCTCGTAATTAAATTGATACGTAGAATTCTTACCAGAATGTGCAAAGGGTTCTACGGATTATTTTAACAACAAGACACCCTTTTCAAATAGGAAGTTAGGATTTTTCAATTTCTAAAAAAAATAAAACCTTTCGTATCTATAGGCTCTCCAATGGGTACAATTGAGAATTTGTGTTTTATTGGTTCTCCAAGAGAGTACGAATAATTTTGTGACTTTCCCAAAAATAATGAAACCGGACTTGCTCTAAATAATAAATTTGTTTTATATAATTTAACTTCTAAGATATAGGAATTATAATTAAATATTATTGACACCAAATAAAAATCAAAATTTAAATTAATATATAATTAATAAGGTACTAATTTTAGGGAATCACGAGAAGGTTAATCCTTACTCATGATTATAACCAACTCGGACCCTTTTTTACATGACCTCTAGTATCAACGTGGACATTGGGTCTTGTTTTTAGGGGTTTTGTAACCTTCAAAACATAAACTCTGATATGTGTCTGATTTCATCTAATAAATAAATCGACAGTGACTCCAAAACAAATAGTCGTTTCATAACGACTGTTTAAAGTTAAGTCGAGTGAGAAATTCATTTAGAAAACTCAGTCCCTAGACACAAAATAAAATAAACAATAATAATAATAATGATATGGCCCTCTAAAATATGAAATAATGATGATATAATTATATATTTAGGAATAATTGATACACTCGCCATTTTAAATCAAGTTATTTAGGATTCATATCTGAACCATGTTGCAATAGCACACAGCATAGATGATAACAATTCATAGTCAAAGGTTACGAGAATGACAAATTATGAACAACGCTTACAATGGCTATCAAATCGCAATACCCTCCATTATTTAAAACTGATGCTGAAAGGGAGAACAACGACAAATTTGCTCAAACATGACAAAAGCACTTGGTAATGTAGGAAAAGGATAAATTTTTTACATTTAATACAAGAAATCCAAAGGACCCTAATTCTTAGTTATAAGCTCCAACATTATGTTAAATTTTGCAAGTATTAACACCAAGATAAGTGACATATCAGTGCATAATTATAGTAGTAACCCATGTTTGAAGAGAAATTTGACATTTATTCAGTACCAATGGAATTAACATAAAAGTCAACAAATAAAAGGAAACGAACCTTTTATTGACTCCATGCAGTGGAACTAACCATAATCCCTTATAAAAAAAGCTATGCGATAAGTATAGAATGGCAATATAAGAAAACATCTATCATATATAAAGAAGGGAGGCTGCTATTGTTGGACTTTATGTGTCCCACATGATAATAAATGGATCAAGATAATTAAAACAAATTATTAAGGTAAAATTATAAAGTAAATCATATTCAGTTTAACTACTCTAGTGATAAGAGTTAAACTCTACTTCAGTACCTAATTAGAATCCAGACTCCTCGATGGTAGGATACCACTTTAATTAATCTTCTAGTATAGGTCCCTAGTGTGGTCTATAAATTGCCTATGCACCATCATAAGGTAATTATCAAGAAAAGGATATAGACTAGAAGGCTTATACGTGGTGTTCATCTTCGTGTATTCGGAGCGAATCTGAGTTCTTGATCAATAATAGCTAGAGGTACATTTTATTTAAATTATTACAGCTATGAGTAAGGGTTTTTTTCCATGACCCAAATATGGCCATTGCCATTTTATGAAGTGCTAAAAAAGTATATTTTGGAGAATATATTGCATCACTTATTCAATGGTTTTCTATATATAATTGTCCGCTCCTATTAAAATCAATATTTGGAATATATTTTTTGAACATATAGTGCCACAAAATAGTTGTCAATAGTCATAATCATTTACCTTCATAACATTGTGAGTGATAATGGCGAAATGTAGAAGAACAGCTTGGTGGAGGGGAAAAAAGAAGATGGAAAGTGTGTTTTCATTAAGAGTACTACGGTAGCTTTTATTCCCTTATTAGTATTTTCAACAATTAGTATTTCCTTTTATTTAATAATTATTTACCATTTCACATTTTTTTTATTATCAATCCATGGGTGTTTCTCGGAATTCTCCTTTGAAATTTTGGTTACCAATTTAACGTTAAAATAGTTAATCTTCTCAAAAATGATTTTATAAAAAATGTATATTTGAAAAAAAAAGTTCTAAAATAATTAACACATTAATTTCCAAGTTGATTTCTCAATCCTAAAACTGATTTGTTGCCTAAGACTTTGTATAAAAATGTGAAGAAACCAAATGCTCCTCAAATTCCAAATATTAGGCGATATACAATTTGATAAAAATCTAATTTTGTATTTTATACGTTTGGTAGAACAGGATCCGTAGATGAGGCATCTATATTATATAGGGTTTCAAATGGCAAGGATAGCAGTGTTGCCGCTGCTGTTTCATAGTAGCGACAATATTCACCACCGCTAAAGGCTTAAACAGCATTGTGACAAAATTTCACAACAATAATGATTGGTTGTGGTCGCAAAAAGCGATGTAACAAAAAAATAACAGCCATAATGACTAACTATTGCCGCTACAACGTTACAAATTAGAAAGAAAAAAAAAATTTTCTAAGCGACAATTAAAATAGATTGACAACAGAATAATAGAAAGAAAAGAGGAGAGAGAGAGAGAGAGACAGAGTACACTACTAATTTGAGGGGCTAAAGGTTGCTTATTGAAGCTAAATCCAATTGAATAGAGCGTTGGTGATGCTAGAGTAGAGCAAATATGAGGATAAGCTACAAAAAGTAGCAGCCATCGTAGGTAGGTTGTAAAGAAGAGAAGTCAGTCTGCCTGAAGGATTTTCGAAGTTCGGGCAATTTGCTAACTTAGAATTTGAAAATTTTGAGAGAAAAGAAGCCTTCTCCTCTTGGGCTCAAGTTTTGAGGCAAAGCGTGTTAGGCTTTGGTATATTATGATATTTCTAAACTCTTTTTTGGTGCAATTTTGAAAAATTTTAAAGGTAAAATTTTAATATAGTTTAATTTGGGAAAATTTTAAGTATTTAATAGAAGTGAATTTTGTATCATTTAAATAAAAGTAAGTGAAGTTAAATAATAATTATATAATGTCTTTTTAAATATGAATAGTTTATTATAATGACAAAAGTTATGAATAATTTTTTAAAATAAATATTATAGTTTAATTTATTATTTTAAAAATCTTTAAAATGAATTTTTATGTTTATAATTGTAATTGTTATGTTTTTAATAAGTTGTGTAACTTTAAAAAAATTTTTAACTACGATGACCCAAATGACCACAATAACATTTGTTATGTCCGCAACTATAATAAATACAATGCTGTCAAAATGTGGTTTTGACCACAATTTTAATCTCTAATTATATATAAAGTTTTTTACTAAATTTTGATTTAAAAATTACATAAAATCAAACTAAAAGTATAATAATAAATTTAAATTAAGGATATATATGTCTTTCAGTTTTTTGTAAAAAATAACTATCTTCTAAAAAAATTACTTTTCTATTTTAATTTTAACTTTTCTTAATATAATAATTAAAAAACATATTACCCAAAAAGTAGGTGGAAACTTTTTCATAAAATTTTAGAATATTCTCCTAAATATAAGCTTCCCATCTCCTTAGATCAGTAAGAACCGTTAGATGAAAAGTAAATAATTTGAACTGTTGAAAAAAAAAGTAAACAAAAATCATTGTAATCAGTTTACCTGGTCATAATCTTTTAGTAATGTTTTTATGTAACTTTGTAATATTTATATATAACCTAATAACATTTTTATGTAATTTTTTACAAGCAAACATTAACTTCAACCCATAAAATATATTACATACAAACACTAATGTATATATGTAATTTAATAATTTTTAGTAGTAAATCTTTTTGACTAATAAAAATAAAAAATTATTATAGAGTTAATTTATTAATAAATATATTTACGTCTAATATTAAATATATATTAATTAAATAAAAATATAATTTTTATATAATATAATTATAACTAAATACCCTAATAAATTATTAGACTAAAACAATATGGAAATTATTTTTGACTTCAAAAATTATACAAAAATTAATTTTCTATGATATCAATATATATAATGGAATTAAAAATATCAGTTTTGATCATTTGTGCATTTAGTTATGGCCATCTACATTTAGTTATGGTCACTTATACATTCAGTTATAGTCATATGTACATTCAATTATGATTATATTTTATACTTTTAGTATTTTTAAATAGTAGTTGGAGATTTAATATAAAATATTTTAAATTTTTATTATTTTTAAATAATATTTTTAATATATATAATTTATATATAATATATATTTGGGGTCGGTTCCCCTAGTATAAGAACCAAGTGTCCATCTATTGGAACATATTTCAATATATATATATATATATATATATATTAGAATTAAATATATCAGTTTTGAGTATATGTACATTCAACTATAGGCATTTTGTATATTCAGCTATAAACATTTGTATATTCAGTTATGATTTTTTTATTTTTTAAATAGTAGTTCAAGATTTAATATGAAATATTTTTATTTTTTTATTATTTTTAAATAATATTTTTAATATATACTTTATATTATATATATTTAGGGTCGGTTCCCTTGGTATAGGAACCGGCCCTCCAAATATAGGAACAGATATCAATATATATATATATTAGAATTAAATATATCAGTTTTAATCATTTGTGCATTCAATTATAGACATCTGTCTATTCAGTTATTATCACCTATATATTTACTTATGGATATATTTTTTACTTTTATTATTTTTAAATTATATTTTTGTATTTAATATAACATATCTTTTATTTTTATTTTTATTATTTGTTATACAATAATTTTAATCTTTATTATATATATAATTTATTTATAATATATAATATAAAACAATAAGGAATCGACTCCTACATATATCATCATTATAATATATTATATACAATATATATTATAAATATTAAATCTAACATATATTAATTCAACATTTAATATAAAATATTTTTTATTTTTATTATTTTTAGATAGTAATTATTTTTAAATAATAATTTAAAATTTAATGTAAAATATTATTAATTTCAAATAATATTATTAATTTATATATAATTAATATTATATATATTATAATTCATAATATATATTGTTTTTTATAATATAAGGAACAGACCCCTGAATTGAATGGAGAAAGATAGCTAAAGATGAAATGAAATGGGAGGCGAAAAAATAATTAGTCTCCTTATTAATAATGTGAAAAATTATTATTTCCTTGTTGGAATTATTTTTCCAGTTTTACTTTTTTTTTTAATAATTTTATGTCCATTTTCTTTTTCTTTTTTTTTTTTTGAAATTTTCCTTCTTTTTTTGAGTTAAAATGCACCATTTAGCATTATTCATAAATACCGAAGGACTTGGCACTATAACTCCTTCAAATATGAACATATGCGGGCCTTTCTCTGCCCAAGCTACTTCCTTTGTTAGAAAAAGTAAATAACCTCTTTCCAATCTGAAATACAATTCATGTAAACGTAGTTTTTAGTTTTCCTTTACGGTCATGACACATGAATATGAATGATTACAGCACAGTGATCTCTTCCTAGCAATTCCTTCAACCCCGCTCATTACTAGCACAAGCAAGTCGACAAAGCTAAACCCTCAAAACTCTTCGAACAATCCATTTTCTGGTCAAGCTTTGAATTTTCTTCTAAAAGAACTACATTTCTACGAGAAGGAATATAAATATCTAAATGCCAAAAATTGAATGCCCCCGGCACACCTAAAGCTTTGTTGAAGAATAGGAAGATCATTGAAATCGGAGTCATCGATGTGACTGAAGCTGTCTGGATGCATATCTCGAGGGGATTCATCTGAAGTGGAGGCAACAATGGGAGTTTTTAATGTAAACAAGTTATTCACCAATCCACTAATCTTCCTGGGTAAACCATCTCCCCACAAACATAACTTAAACACTGGCAGGAAAAATAGGAGCTGAGACATGATTGCTACAGTAATCGTTTCCTTTAATGTATTTGTCCTTCTTTACCCTATATCAGAAAAGAAAAGAAAAGAAACACACTATTTGTGAATCATCGAGCTTAACTATACTCGAAAATTCGAGGATTTTCAATACCTGATATCTAAATCCCATTAGGGGAACTGCAAGCATTGGCAAAACAATGAGGCAGTAAGGCTCGTAAAATCCAAATCCCGTCAAGACATTTCCAGGTGTATTATTTGTTTCTTTGTTGGCAAAGGCAAGTACGCAAGCATCCTGACATAGAAGTGGGTTGTTATGGTCTTGTCTTCTGCTGGAAGTAAGCTAAAGGTATACTTTTTAATAAATTTATATAACTGTAATATTTTATGTAATATTATTAATTATTTTTTATTATTTGTTAGTAATCTATTTTGCTCGGATCCTTTCAAACAAATCATGCCCAACTCCCGTATATAATTCTTTCTTAAAGTTTTTACATATAGAATTTCACCTTTTTGAATACTTCTACATAGAATTTGAATTAAGTGTTTACGGATATAATTTTCAATTAAACCTTTCTATATAAATTTACTTTAGTAGCAATTCTTTTTTACCAATAAAAAGTAAAAGATATATATTTTATCATGAAATTAGTTTTTTGTTAATATAATATAATTATTATTAATATACTCAAATATATTATTAAAAAAATATAAAAAATTTTCACTTCAAAATTTACTAAAAAAATAATTTCCCACATAAATAATATATTTAATAAAAATAAAAAATAATTTGGAGAAATTATAGTTAATTTTCTTAAAAAAATATTTTACATAAATACATTACAGATTTTGTAATATTTTACGTAAAACTATAATGTTTGTTTGTAATCTGGTAATGTTTATATGTAAATTACTGCATACAAACGTTATCTTCAAAGATTCTTTACATATATACATTACGTATAGCACAATTACATATAACAATATATAAATTATAATATTTATGTGTAATTTTTAAACTAGTTAGTTGTAATTTGACCAACTAATAAAAATATAAATTTTCTCATAAAATTAATTTTTTTCTTAATATAATATAATTATTACTAATGTACCTAGATAAATTATTAAATTAAAAAAATAAAAAATTATGTTTTCACTTCAAAATTACTACAAAAATTAATTTTCTACACATATAATATATTTTATAGAAAAATAAAAAATAATTTTTTTAAAATTATAGTTAATTTTTTTAAAGAAATATTTTACGTATAAACATTACAGATATAATAATGTTTCTAATGTAAAACTATAATGCTTTTATGTAATTTGATAATATTTGTATGTAACAATTTACATACAGACATTATCTTTAAAGATTTTTTATACACAAACATTACATATAACATAAATTTCATATAAACATTATGTAAATTATAGTATTTATGTGTAATTTCTGTAATATGTTATTATAATTTGACCAACTAATAAAAAATATAAATTTTATCTTAAAATTAATTTTTTTCTTAATATAATATAATTATTACTAATATACCTAAATAAATTATTAAAAAAAATATGAAAATTTTTTTGCTTAAAAAATTACTACAAAAATTAATTTTCTACTTATGTAATATATTTTATAAAAAATAATTTTAAGAAAATTATAGTTAATTTTCTTTAAAAAATATTTTATATACATATATTACAGATTTAATAATATTTTTTGTAAAACTGTAATGTGTTTATATAATCCGGTAATGTTTAAATGCAACAAATTATATACAAACGTTATCTTCAAAGATTCTTTACATTTATACATTACTCATAACATATATTACATTCAAACATTACCTTCACTTTAATATTATGTGTAATTTTTCTAATATTTAATTATAATTCTTACCAACTAATAGACAATATATTATTTTTCTTAATATCATATAATTATTACTAATATATCCAAATAAATTACTAAAATAAAAATATAAATTTTTTCATTTAAAAATTACTAAAAATTAATTTTCTACATATACAATATATCAAAATAAAAATCAAAATTAATTTTGAGAAAATTATAGTTAATTTTCTTCCAAGAATGTTTAAATAGATATATTACAGATATAGTAATTTTTTATATAAAATTGTAATATTTGTATATAATTTAGTAATATTTGTATGTAATTTGTTACGTATAAATATTACATTCAAATTTTTTATACAAATACATTACGTATACTATAATGATTTTTGTAATATATAATCTATATGTATGTAAATGTAAATAAAGAATTTGTAATAAATATTTTTATTATTTATGACAATAAAGTCATGTTATAGATAATATAATTTATGTAATTATTATATTTTATTTATTAATGCTATTATCTTTGCTAATATATTTATTTAACTTACAAAATTTTTATGTAAATATGATAAATTTATATTTTTCAACTTTGATTATCTTGTATGTAATATATCATGTATATATGTAATTGTAAGAAAAATATTTAATACTTATTTTACCAAAAAGAATAAATGTATGTTATAGATAATATAATTTATATAGCTATAATATTACCTATTGGTAATATATTTATGTAACTTATAAAATTTTTATATAAATGTAATAAATTTATATATTACAAATTTTATTATCTTTTATTGTAATTTCTGTAAGTATATAATATATATGTGTAATTACAAAAAAATATATATAATACTTATTTACATTACCTATGATGATATATTTATGTAATAGATAATATAATTTGTGTAATTATAATGTTTTATGTAATACTATTTTCTATTACCCCATATATATTTTTGTAACTATAAAATTTTTATGTAAATATAAATTTATGTATTATAACTTTTATTATCTTTTATCATAATTTATGTATGTAAATAGTGTATATGTGCAATTATAATAAAAATATATGATACTAAGTTATATTATTTATCATAATTATTTATGTAATAGATAATATAATTTATACAACTATAATATTTATTGATAATTCTAAATTTTTTTAATGATAATGATTAATGTAACTTGTAATATATTTATGTAATTATAATAATTTTATGCATTATTATGTAATAATATACGTAAAAAATAAAATAATTTAAATAAAAATTATTGCAATTGGTTAAACCGGTTGCTATTAGAGCTTACCAGAGCCTTTCTCCAAGAAACTAATGCTAGAAGCTCCCAACTTTTCCAGTCAAGTACAAATTGGCTGTTAAGATTGATTGATATATGCTTTACAATAATGAAATAGCAAGTATATCTAACAGCCGTGTTTAAGCCAGAAGACAAAAAGACCTACCAGGTAGTGGAAGACATCTTTGGTTTTCTAGATACGCACATGAAGGCCATGTGATGTAAACGTATTGAATTGTAATGATACAAAAACTCTCCTTTCAAACTTTAGAAACGAAAAACATGAGTGGTGGTGTCAATTACATTTTGAAGCTTCTTCCTTGACAATGAACTCTTCGTTTGGTACCTCACTAATCACAGTTATAACAGTTTTCTCCGGAAGAACTTGGTCAGAATGCTGCAGGGGCTCCAAGGAATCTACTATATCTCGCATCAGAGGCCTTGCTTTGGGATTGCGGTTCAAGCAATGATAGGCTAGCATCGCAGCTTTGTGAACCCCTTTGATGGGATAATCTCCTTCTAATCTGGGGTCTATAATGTTGAGTAATTTCTTCTTTTCTTTAAGTAGAGGAAGAGCCCAATCTGTGAGGTTCTGTTCACGGGCAGGACGTGACTTGTCTAAAGATTTCCTTCCTGTCAGAAGTTCAAGAAGGACAACACCAAAGCTGTACACATCACTTCTAGGAGTCAGATGTCCTGCACAAAATTAGGTGTAAAAAACAATATAGAAAACCGAAGTGACTGAAGTCAATAATGGAAGAAAGTTCCACTCAATTTGATATCCATCGTTAAGAAAGCTTAATGCATAATAGACGAGGGCTGGATGAACAGTAACAAGAACTTGCCAGTCATGATGTACTCAGGTGCTGCATATCCATATGTTCCCATTATTCGAGTGGAAACATGAGATTTATCTCCCACGGGTCCATCTTTTGCTAGGCCAAAATCAGAGAGCTTGGCGTTGTAATCCTGTTTATTGAATATATCAAAGGAATTATAAATGCAAGCTAAAACTCTAACAAAGATAACTCTTAAGTGATTAACGAACATATTGCTTTTAAAATCAAGCAGATCCTCCCGCATTTTCTTTCATAAATGTAAGTTTGCTGATGATTGTGTTAATTGAAACCAAGTCAGAATGCTCATATGCCTGTATTTGTGATTGCATATGGGTATATGTGAGAATGTGTGTTCACGTTTGGTTGGATTGAGGACAATTTTATTAATGTTGATGACGATGCATATGTTGTTTGTAATTTCTCCACGAGTGATGAATTTTTTCTTTCATTCGTGGACATAAGCAAATTGAAGGGCCGAACCACGTTAAATTCTCATCAATTGTGTGTTTCCATTATACTTCATTATTCTTTCACATTAATCGATTGGAAGTTTTTCAGTATGGTAGTTATTAACTATATATTTTTATATTAATGATTTCTCGTTTAGCTCTTAGAGTTCATTAAAATAGAGGTTAGTAGTCACCGTATAAAGTGTAAAGAATGTACTAATGGTCATTGTTTAAGCGATATAATTCCTAATTGCTGAAAAAAGAAAGTACTAACCAGGTCCAATAGAATATTAGATGTCTTAAAATCGCGGTAGATGACTGGTTTCTCTGCTTCATGGAGAAAGGCTAGTCCTTTGGCGGCACCAAATGCAATCTTCATTCTAGTTGACCATGGAAGAGGAAGCAATACTCCTGTAGCAATGGAATTTTCCATTAGCTAAGTATCAAATAAGCAAAGCAGCAGGCAAGTTATGTCTACCAAGGTACCTGAATAAGTTTGTCGCATCAGAAATAATAGGCTAGGGTATCATATCAAAATAACTCTACCTCTCAAGGATTTTTAGCCTTACAATGCTATAGAGAAACTAGATGTGATCCTCCTAAAACTACATAGTAGCCTTTGAAGCCTTTGTTCTATTCCATTGCTTTATAACAGAAACATTATTTTATCCCAGGCACATTGCTAGAAACCATAATAGCATCATTTTTGTTATGTCTTTCTTTCAATTCCTTTCGTTGTTGGGAATTGGAGTTCCCATTGATTGAAAGAGCAATGAAAGATAAGTCTTGCTATCCTCGTCAAGTGGTATTCTTTTCTTCCAGCTTGGTGAAGGAGTCAGTTGAGTTCTTTGCATTTTCTGGATATTTTTTTAAGGTTCATAAAATGGCATAGATTGTTTTGTTTCCGTTTAGTGGTGAAATCTACTTACTCGAGAAAAGATTGTTCTCCACACTACCACGAGGCATATACTCATAGATTAGTACTCGGTGGTCATCTTCGCAGCAGTAGCCGATAAGTTTGACCAAATTCGGATGAGAAAGCTGCCCCAGGAATATAACCTCTGCCTAAAAGTCCAGAAAGCTTTCCATCAGATTGGTAGGAAGATAAAAAACAATTCCTTTTGTTTCTAAATATTTGACAGAAATGAAAAACGAAAAGCAGCAGAAAGAAAGGAAGAGTACCAGCCATTCCCTGTGTCCTTGATAACTGTTATCCCCATCGTGCACCTTTACAGCAACTGGAAGGGGCTGAAGCTGAAGCCCCTCCCTCAAGTCCTCAGAAATGAAGCCTTTGTAAACACTCCCGAAACCGCCTCCACCCAACAGACGGTCTTGCCTAAAATTTTCAGTGATGATCTTCAACTCTTCAAACGTGAAAGCAATCAAAGGATTTGCAGCGGAATCTCGACGTAGGTCCTCCACTTCTTTGGGATTTGTGGGCAACTTGCTATCATCCCTCCTTTGTTTCTCTGAGGGACTCTGGTCTTTTGGAGACTCTGATAAAAGGATATACATACATAATGTCCATATATGTAGTCATGCAAGAACATATGGCATCATTTTCAATTATGTAATTCTCAAAACCTAAAAAGGCCAGATTGTTTTCTATTGTTGAAGGAGGGATGAATATATAGTGTTGCAAACTATGTTTAACAACTCGATGGCCTGAAGTAAACAATCCTGATACGCAACGCAACGCAGAGCAAAACAAAGAACAGAAATATATAGCAGCAGTAAACAACGCAACGCATCGAAAAGCACCTCATTCATTCTCTTTCAGTTTTAATTCTATTCTAATTTACATTTACGATTTTAACAAAAAGCTGCCCAGCATTAATACTAAATAAAGATCCATGAAGCATGACGATATGTGAAAGTTGAGATATTTCATCAGCAGGAAGAAGCACAACAATCGAATAATGGAATTAATAAATTCGCAGAAACTGAACCTTAAAAAAAATTCTAATTTCTGAAGGAATAAATTAATATAAAAGTATTTTATTTTTTATTTAAAAAAAGAAAAAAAATAAGTTATCAACAATTTAGATAAGAATAAGCGCACTACAGTGATAGCCATCCATCCACTACCCTTTTTAGTGGGAATAGAGAAAAGAAACGTACATTTTGCTCTTTCTTTCTTTCTTTCTTTCTTTGTGTTGTTTTTCTTTTCATTCTATTTGCAGAAGAGTACTAACATCAAGAAAT
>JBBYHO010000008.1:1431613-1441962 GCA_038382025.1 Adansonia gregorii | reverse complement strand
TCTTTCTTTCTTTCTTTCTTTCTTTGTGTTGTTTTTCTTTTCATTCTATTTGCAGAAGAGTACTAACATCAAGAAATTGAATATGTTATGAGGAAAAAAAAGAGACAAATTCCCACAAAATTGATTGAAGAATCTAAGAACTTGGAGAACGAACAAAACATGGAAAAGAAGATTCATTTGAGAATTTTAAGATTCTGGGTGGACACTGAATCCAATAAGAAAATAATTTCTATCAATCAGATGCTAAAATAAAAATTAAGTAAACAGAGGAAAACAGAGTATGTGCCACTTGAATCAAATTTCAGCTCAACGTTACAAAATTTTAGTTAGAAAAGAGTCACAAACAAAATTGGTTACTTTCTTCATTTGATAATCTGCTTTTCATCGTTACATAAATTTAATTAATGAAAAAAGAAAACCAAACGAACCTGATTTGGCGTTGGATGAGACTCTGTATATGGAAGACTCCCACCTGCACCAGCAATTCCCCATTACAGCAAAAACCAGGAAGAAGCCGAAGAAACGCCAATTTCCTTCAGAAATGACGCATGATCAAAATCAAATTTAGTTGAACCTCTCTTTAATCTTTACTAGTAAAAGGAGAGAAATAAAACCAAAATCAGAAAACAAAAAAGAATAGTTTGTTCACGAAGACAGAGCAATGTTATGCACAAAAAATGTTGATGAGAGAGAACTTCTTGATGTCAATGATGGGTGAGTGTTGGGGTGGGGGCTAGTTCTTGGTCACGGCGGAAATGGGCCCACAAAGAGTAGTACAGTGTTGTTGTGTTTGGTGTGGGTTGGTTTTAACTCAAATATTCAAAATGTATTGTAACCTTTGTGCGCTTTTCGGTAGTGCGCATTTTGATACATGATCAATTCATTCCCACCGATCTTTTTCTATCGCTATTGGCTATCTCAAACCATAGCCCATACATGCCCCGGCGCCTTTTGTTCGTGTTCCCACGTGCAACTATCGCACTTCAAATTACAATACCTTCCGTCATCGCCACACACTTCCACCCAAATTAGGCAATCGGATTCGGATCGGAAGGGTTTTCATTCGTATAATATTTAGATTTTTTTTAGAAATAATTTTGAATATGAATTAAATTCTTTCCAAATTGAATTGGTCTTTAAAATTTTATCGGTTAAAATAGATTTTATTCATCTACTTTTATTCTTTTAATTTACTGTTATTATTTTAATATATTTATTAGACTGTCATATAAAATAATTAACTTATTTTGTGTAAATTTAAAAATGATACAAATTAATAAAATATATATAATTTGTTTGGTTCAAATATTTTTCGTTTTCAAATACATGATTTGAAAAAAAGAAAATAGATTCGAGCCAAATACTATAATTTCAAATTGGTTTTCTCAATTTTTTTTGGGTTCTAACCAAAGTAAACTTGGCAACCACCTTACCTACCGTTCTTTTCTTTTTTTTTCCCCCCTTTTATCATATATTTGTTAATTCATTGTTACTTTATATTCTGTGGGTGTGCTTGATAGTGTGTTGAAAAAGAAATTTTTTAGCGATTTAATTTTTTTTTTTCAATGCTTTGATAACATGTATTAAATGTTGCTTAATTGAAAATTCTCAACAAAAAAGTATCGAATATGATAAGTAGATAGAGAACTACTTATTACTTAATGTATTCTAGATTAAATCAAATTTAATTTTTAAATATTACATTTAAAATTAAATTATCTATTTTTTAATTACAAAAGGTGAATTATTTAAATTAAACTTCTAATTTTTATCGAAGAATTTTTAAAATTAACAATTAAAAATTTTTAATATTCAATTTTTATCGTTATCAAACGATATAATTATTTTCAATACTTAATTTTCAATAATATGTCAAACAAGTTTTATAATACAGATTCAGTGCTTATAAGTTTAGCATTAAAAATTCAAATACTTAATTTTTTTGCATTTAACTTTTTCAGTTTATCAAACAACGCCTAAGTTTCTAACAAAAGTGATTGTATGCGAATTTGCAGGTGACTTTTAAAAATAAATAAAATCTATTACTACAAATAAAGTTATTTTTAAGTTGAAGTTAGTGTAAGAAATGAATGGAAAGGGGAAAAAAGAAATAAAGATTTCAAAAGAAAAGGAAAGGATACTTTGTTACTTTGTTTGATTAGCTAAAATAAGTAAAGGAAAAGAAAGAAATGGATTCTAAAAATCCTTTGTTCGTTTCAGATGAAAAGGAAAGTTATATATATTATATTATTTTAATTGTACCATTTTTAAATTAAATGTTTTATTGATTTATTATGTGAATAATAAAATTAATTGTTAGAATTACATTTTAAATGTTAGAGAAAGAAGAAATTTTTATAAACTTTTATAAGTATTATTAGTATTTATTATAGGTTTAAAAAACTCTAAATTATAGGTATTACTAGTTTGTGACTCATGCAATGCATGAATTAATTTTATTTAAATATGTATTTATACACAAAAATTAGTAATTTTCCTCATAATTATACAAAAAATATCCAATATAACATGCCACAAGAAAATTAAACTTTACTATTATAATTAGGATAATTTTTTTTTTTTTTAGAAAAAATGTGAGAAAAATTCAAAGATATTAGATAAAACCAAAAAGTTAAAACATGAAGATAGATTCATTTTCAAATTTTATAATAAATTTGTATTTAATACATTATTCTTACTGAATTAAAAAAATGCATGGCATTGATAAGCATTTTCGATTTTATATTAGTTCAATAAAGAGTTAATTGATGCTTTTTAATATATATTAAAATTATAAATTATCTAATATTATAATTTAAAAAAAATGCTTAAAAACTTCAAATTTTTAGAAAACGAACGCGAAGAATCACACATATAGCACTTACAGCAAGTAATAATTGTTTGTCATTTTATGAAATTAAGGGAGATTGGTTTTGTTTTCTTATTGTCTAATTAATCAATACCCGTTAAAAAAAAAATTTAATTATTACTTTAAAAATTTACATTTATTATGTTATTTTTATTAAATTTAAAATAAATTAAGTGCATTTTTTTTTGTAAAATATCATTTTAATCAGTATTTAGTACATATATATATATATATATATCTTTAGTAATGCATGAAATTTTGTGTCACTTCACAGGAATTAATTGGGGAAATATGATATCTACAATTTGCAAACTTTGAACTATATTTTTAAGTTTATTTCTTACTACTTGAATGCCTCTTTTCTTTGGTTTTGGTGTTAATTTAAGCTGTCTTTATTGTATGCATATGTTGATTTATGTCGTATTTACCTAATTAATGATTTAATCTTTTTTTTCCCTTGATTTTATGGTGAAACACGTTTAGTAAAAGTTTTTGCATTATATGTTTCATTCAATATTATTTGTCATGATTACATGCAAACTTAACTAAAACAGTATAGAAATTTATGATTTTTTACTTTTTTAAATTAAAACATTAATATTTAAAGTTTAATACTTTAGTAAATATATAAATTAAAACTTTAAGAGTCAAAGTTAAATACTTTTAGAAAATAAATATATTAGAACCTAAAAGATAAGAACATTACTTTCATTTTGAAACATAAAAAAGGAAGGAAAATATATAAAAAAAATTGAGAATATATTTTGTTTCTCCTTGCAAGGATGATGTGGAGTAAATTAACTCAAATATATATCTTAGTTTCTTATCCTATATAATAGAAGTTTTAAAAGAAAATTATAGAAACTATATATGTAAAACGTAATGAATTGATCTCTTCATTGCAATTATTTTCATCAAAGACATCTGTAATATACAAAAATAACTTAAGAAAATCAAAAGTATAAGACAACGTTAAATCCCATAGCTATGTTCAAATTGCATGCATCCTGGAGAAATGCTACAACGATGGGACATAAAAAAATCCCATCTTTCCCATTGTGCCCTTCTCTTCTTTTTATATTTACCTCTTCATGTAAACTTTCGAACCTCCTCATTGCTATCTCCCACCATCTCAAGTCACCACAGCTGCTTTGATTTTTTTTTTTTTAATTATAACTCATAAATTAAAATCATCACTCACAAGTAAAAAAAATTAAATCAAAACCACATTATTAAAAAAAATGAATAAAAATTTCAAGAAATTGATTAAATTAGTTTTTGAAAGGAGAAAAAAAAAACAGAAACCTTGACAATAAGACGCTTGACATATGTTGGAAAAGTACGGGAAAGGTCCATTAAGTCAACTTTTAAGCAAGGAAATAAGTCATGTTGAGTCGGCTAGATTGATTCAAGGCTTTTAGTTTTTTATTTTTCTTTTTTACGTGCCGAAGGAGAATCCGAGAGTGTATGAGAGAGATAGGTTTTGAAGAAGATCAAATATAACTCTCATAAAATAGTTTAAGAAATTCCAAATTTTAATTAAAATTCCAGATGGTTAAGAGTGTTTCCAACTAACCTAATCATTATCCCACGTTTAAAATCCATTTTCAATTTAAAATACATCTGATGGGTGCAAACTTAACCATTTTTGAATTTTTAAATTTAAAAAACTTCTTTTTTAAATTTCAAATATATCTAATTTTCCTTTGCTTACGCGTCATGCAAATGAGGCATCCACTTAATCGTTCATATTGAAGGTGTTTACACAATTAGCATATCTTTTTATATTTTATATATTAGTTTATGACCTGCATAGATTTTTTTTTTTTATAATTTTATGAAATAATTTTACGTAGTCATTTGACGATTGAAGAAATATATAATCATACAATATAATAAAGATATTAAATCGTAATAGTCTTATTAATTATAAAACTTTGATAAAAATTTAGAACATATTTAAAAATATTTAATAAAGAATTAAAATATTCAAAGTTAATTAAAAATAGTATTATTGACTTGTCCAAGGTACTTTTATTATCAAAACAAAGGATGGTGAGAAATGCATAGATAAAACTTATGAAATTAAGATTTTTATTCGATGTGCACTTGAGTAAAATTATGATGCATAGGTTTTTTTTTTTTTAATTCAGATAAGCATGGATTAGTTTTATTTATTTAATTAAATAGTAAGTGTTTAAATCTCGTGCTCATGTGTTATAACTTTATTTTTGTATTATTAATTTATTATAAATACATATATAAGGAGATAATAATTGAAACATGTTTTAGAAAAGTATAATAAAAATTCATTATTTCAAAATTTATTCAAAACCTTTTTTAATAAACTCTATTTGATAGATTTTCAATATTTAAGTAAAGATTACTATTCAATTTTTTTATTGATTTAATAATAAAAATTTATCTTCAAATAAATTGAAATGTTTATTTTATTCAAATATATAGCTAATAAAATAACTATTGTAAGTATTTAAGGAGATTTTTTTATTAAAAATAAAGATAATTTATTATTTATTCATTAATTATAGCATATATTTATTAGAGGGAAGAATTTTTTGAAAAAGATAAATATGTGGATAAATATGATATAATAGTTCTAAGTACAATAAGTGTTTTAACCACCATAAATAAACATGAAATTTACAAATCAATGGCTAATTAAATAAAAATGAATAATAGTAAACAAAAAAATTATAAAGGTGAATGTCATATGAAAATAATAAATCTTGAGATACAAATATTGATTTTATAGTTTGTACCCCTTTAAAATGAAACAACAAAAAAAATATTGGTAGACCTCCATTATTGTGATATTGATCAAAATGCTAAAAAGAATACGAAAATTAAGAGTGTACATTAAAAACAAAATGAAACGTACAGTATATTCTTTTTTAAAATAATAAAATGGATATTGCTAAATGATGAATTAAATCATAAAAAAAGTATTGACATGCCTTTACGTATGTAATATTTATCAAATTGCTGAACAAAATAAAAATATATGTTAAGAGATTTTTTCAAAAAAAATACCAAGTTTTTTATAAGAACAAAATTAAAATAATAATATAATTTACTATTAAAATATTTTAAGTATAAGCCAAAAAATGGTAATATATACAATTAAAAAAATTAAAAAAAAACAATGTATTACATACTATTTAGAGACGTGGAACCTTAAGATAAATTTTGGATGGCAATCAACAAGTATGGATAATTTTTTTTAAAATTAATAAAATATAATAAGGATAAATGAAATTCCTTAGTAATGCCATACTTATTTTGAAATATTAATTAAATAGTTTTAAATGAAAATGAAGATACTAAAAGTTATTAAATACCATTTACCAGAGTTTGAATCAAATTAATTGCACAAAAAATCATCACAACTAAAAACCTTTTTATTTTTTTGTTCTCATACAATCAGATATCCAGCATTTGACAAAATAATCATACAATATAATTATCGCACTTCACTTATGAAATTTACAAAATAAAATAAAATAATTACCATTGTCCAAAAATTGAAACTAAAATCCTACAACAAAATAATCTTTTTCCTTTTTTCCACAAAATTGTCCCTTTTTTAGTTACCTATAAAATATCAAAACACAAAATCAAATAAAAATGTTACTGAAAGCACCTTGCCTCGAATAGACAGCGAAAATCCTATAATAGAATTATCTCATCTTCACTTACCTATAAATCAACAAAAAACAAAAATAAAACAAAAATGTAAAGAAATCAATTGCCTCTACGGCCTCTGCCGAGAATATATATTAGGCTAATCCTTGAGCTAAAATCCACCCCATGGTTGTAACTTTGCACCAACCCTGAGAAATTCGATAATAGATTTGCCTATATTAGCATAATACTCAAAATGTTCTCAATCGAAGGGGGTACATAACAAGCGAGCCGTAATCCTTTGAAATAATAGCATCCTTGCAAGAACAATAAACATCACCCATCCTAGTGTCTTGCATATTCATTTGTGGATACGTATTAAACTGCTGTAACCAATCAGTTGCCGTTAAATTTGAATAGTATCTGATGACGATTTCAAGGATACATAATAATATTTCAAATATATTGTTAAGTGCTGATATTTGAAAATTGGTGATGAGGGAAACCGTAAAATAAGAACTGAGGATGACACTAAAAAATTACAGATCAAAGATGATAAAGTATTTTTTATTCTTTAAAAAAAATTTAAAAAAAAAAGATTTTATCCACATCTATTTAAGGAAGTAAAATATTTTAAAAATTAAATTTTATATTAATAGTTTAACGTCTATTTAAAATCAAAATTAAATACTAAAATTGTCAATTTGATAACTCATGGTATAAAAAGCCAATACATATTCTTTCTTAAAGATTTTTTATATTTGGACAAGTATCGGCATAAATACTGTACAAGTATTAGTAAAAAAATATCACAATTGACTTACCAATTTTCTTAAAAAGGTCAAAATTTCCTAAAAATATCGAGATATTATTTTAAAAAATGGATAAAATATATGATGGTCAACTCCTAAAATTTCACAAAAAAATAAAAGAAATCCCTAAAAATAGAAAATCTGACCATGATATCATCTGCAAAAATAAATTTCAAAATTTAATAAGAGAATATTCAGAAACTAATTTTTCTCTTGAGTATTCATCTTTTTTATTTAAGTTTTATTCTCTATGACCCCTAAAATTGCATTTTTTCTGTCACGTGCATGTGCGCCTATATAAATATGAGTAAAAAGATCTTAAAAATGTTCATTCCACCTAAAGGAAGTCTAGCCCCACCAGGTGGTCGCTAAATTCTTGATCTTGGATATTTCAAGTCTGTTAAGGAAAGGGCCTTGATCAAATTAGGTATCTACAGCTACCCTTCTTTGGTCATTGTTGAGAATCAAGAATAGTGCAAAAACCAAAAAAACATAATTTTGTTTGAGCCATTAAGCTTTGAAAAATAAACTAAAGTAAAATGTACATAAAATAGAATAACCAAGGGCGAAACCTTAGGTTGGAATTGTTGAAGTTTAAAAAATTGACTAGGATGAAATCATAACAGTCAATGAAAGAGATCGGTATAGACACCTAATTTTATCTAGGTGCCTTCCTTAGTAATTCTAAAATATCCAAGATCGATTATTAGGTAATCATCTAATGGAGGTTGACTTCTCCTGACCGACTAGTCATTTTTAAGACTTACTCATGAAAAACAACTGCACGTGCATGTGACAGAAAAAATATCATTTCAAAAGTCAAAAAGAATAAATCTCAAATAAAAAAGATGAATATTAAGGTAAAAAATTAGCTTTTAAATTTATTCTTTTGAAATTGTAAAATTTGTTTTTGCATACATTGTTACCGTTAAATTTCTTATTTTTTGGGATTTTTGAGATCTTTTGGAGGAATTTTGAGGTTCATAATCGTAAAATTTTACTAATATTTATGGAGTATTTATGCCAATACTTACCTTGAAAAATCAAAAATATTGAAGGAAAAATTTGTGTTA
This sequence comes from Adansonia gregorii, assembly GCA_038382025.1. NCBI lineage: Eukaryota > Viridiplantae > Streptophyta > Magnoliopsida > Malvales > Malvaceae > Adansonia > Adansonia gregorii. Next base: position 1,433,566 of record JBBYHO010000008.1, on the reverse strand, counting down.
GTATTCTATATCATAAGGTGTCAAGTTGTCAATTTTGATACTTAATTTTGAATTTTTTACAGTACAGCGAGTGTCATGCTTGCGAAATTTTTCAACAAATTTTGTTCTGAATTTCAAGTTCTCACCTTTATTGTTTTTGTAAATTAATGTTTTGACTAACTAGTTGAATTAAATTCAATTTTTATAAAATTTACAATATTTTTGGAATTTTTTCATTTCCAAAATAGAGAGTTTTATGCTCTGCAAATTTTTTTGTAGGATTTTTTTGTGTTTATAATTTTTAAAATTATTCAAATATTTTCATTAAATTCATATTAAATTAGTTTTTGAAAATTCAACTAATTTATGAGTTTTGAATTTTTAAATATCAAATTTCTTTCATAAAAATTTTTCTCGTCAAACTTTATGAGTTTTGGGTTTTTAATTGTTGTTTTACATGTAAGACTCCTTAAAAAATTCTTTTATTATTCAATATTTAGAATTTTTATAAGAAAAATTTATTTTTTTGGGCCAAATTTCTTTAATGGGCTTAAAATTTTTAAAATTTTTTAATGAGCCCAATAAGTCTATTTATTTCTCAACAAGCCCAACAACCTTTTCAAGTCCATTTTTAACTTTCTACTAAGCCTATTTCATTGCCTACGAGCCAAACAAGCCCATTTTGAATATTTCAACCAGGCCATTTAATTTTTTGATATGGCCCAATAGGCCCATTTCGATTTTACGATAGAATCCAATAATGTTTTTTCTCTCCAAGATTTTTATTATTTCTTTTTGGGTCTAAACTTTCATATGGATATCTAGTTAGGCTTTTTACGTGTTTAAATCCATAAATAAATTTATTAATTCATGACTTTCAATTATTTACAATTTAATCCTTTTAATTCATTTTTCATAAAATTTGATAATTATGGCTTTATTTTTTTCATTTTTTCCATTCTTGAAATTCGGTTAATATTTATTTTGATTGTGTAATTTATTGATTTATTTACATCAACTAGTTTGGTTGAAATTTATTTTTTTCGTAACTAATTTAATTACATTTTAACTATATATTAAATTAATATCATTCTAATCATCTTGTAACTTAACCATTGTGCACAATAGGCTTTTGGACTAAGCTAAATTAGTTAATTAAAGCTTGAGATAACCTAGAAAAATCTACAAGATTAATTAACAAATAAAATAAAATACAAGAAATAGGTAGAAAATGCAAGAAGCATTTGGCAAAAAGGGATTTTTTTACCCCTTGGCCGACTCAATTCCTCTGTATATAAAGAAAGGATGCTTCTAAAAGAGGCCATTGTTATCTCCAACCCAAAAATACCAAAAAGTTACGAGAGAAAATTAAGTTTTTACATATTGTCTACACTTTTCAAGGTAATAATTAAGTTTTTGTTACTTTCATTAGTTTTTCTTCCTTTAAGTGAGCCAAAATCATGTTTGTGCTCATGGATTTTAATCCATATTGAAACGCCAAGTATGATGGCTATGAATAAAGTTTCTTGATTTTGTTGTTATATTTAATTTTTATTATCAATATGTTGAGTTTCAAGATTATTTGTGTTTGTTAATAGAAATAATGTTATTTTCATGTATACATTTTTTTGTTATTTTTCTTAATATTTTCATGTTGATTTATGTTGATATATTTGTTATTTATTATGATTTTATGCATTTTTAAAATTAGTAAAAACTATGGCATGTATATATCTTGATATTCATGAAAATATGTGATGAAAAAAATTATTTCTTGATGAAATACGTGCTGGCTGAAACTCCCTATGGTCTCGGATAATTTTTCATGCTTGATTTAATGATGTTTTAGTTTATTTTGTAATATTTGAAACTTGTGAGGACTTAAAAATAATTTTCCTAAAATTTAAGGACTTTGGAAGGGTGATTCCAAGCTTGGCTATCTTATCTTGATGATTTTGTGATGTTTTAATTTTT
>JBBYHO010000008.1:1408840-1420055 GCA_038382025.1 Adansonia gregorii | reverse complement strand
CATTTTCAAAAGTACTTTTAACTATTTCTTAGAATTATAAAACGTTTGCAAGAGCAATATATGGATCATCATTATCATCAGAAGCTAATGTATACATCAATTTGGAAATTCCAGTAATATCACCACCAAAAAAAAGTAAATTAAAAAGAAATTTTAAACCCTTAACTAAAATTTTATTATATTTTAATTAATACATTTTCCTGCCAATATTGAGCTCTTACAAGCTGAAGATGAAAAACCTAATGTTAAAGGGAATGAAAATCCACCGCAGACATCAACCATCCAAGATCCACTGATGATAAAACTTGCAATATCTAGGTAACTACATTGATCATTCAAGATATATCAAGATATACAAAACGACATTGACCATTCATTTACAATTTTCAAGTTAGCGGACATATTATAATATTTGTTCCATAATGTTAGCCGAATGACATAAAAAAAAATTAGATTTTGTCCTCAGTAAAGGGAGGGTCAGCAATCTAAAATTCATTTATTCTTTTTACCAATATAGGAATGTCAAAGCAGCATTAAAAATATATTAGGTGCTGCATTTGGAGAATTAGTATTTTTCAGAACACAGGAGATCTGCCTATTGCTTCTTTTGGATGCTATTTCACGTGATAAACCGGGAAGAGAATTTTAACAAGATAGTTTGGATACTTGAAAATTGTGTTCGATTGCAGCATTTTGGCTGCTTCTTTGAAGGAAACAAATGCTATGAGATCTGAGCGAACATGGAAACTGATTTTTTTTTTTTCTTTTTAACGGAGAGCCCAATGGAATTTTATGGACGCACTGCTTTTCCAAATATGTCATATAAGGATGTCATGGGGCATAGATTACCGTTGGAAACGGTGATTGATTGAATCTTTTAACTTCAAAAAAGTTAGATTTACGCTCGATTAGATTTAAAAATTTTAAAAATTAATGAAAAAAAAAATGTACAATTTACTTTCATATTTAAAGAAAAAAATATCGCATGATATTTAAACTTTCAGTTTTTTAAATTTATACCAAATATCATATTATTTAATTAAATATATTTTATTAAATATTAATTATATTTAATATTTATTTAATTTAAAAATAAATTTTATTAATTAATTTAATCAATTAAATCAATTATTCCACGATGTGGTATGAATTTGAAAAATCTCCTGATCCGACATTTTAAACATCGGTTCTGATGTCTTTTCCCTTCTTTTGTCCTCGAGGAGTGGAACATCGGGCGAACATGAATCAATGGGCACCAGTGTTTTTTGTGTTTCCGTTGGTTTGAGACCATCGTATTTGGTACTTCTGTGTCAAATTGCTTTTACTTTCTTCTTGCCGATGATCACGCCCAAAGTCTGAAACAAGGGTCAGGAGCCAAGGGAGTATTTAGTGGTTCAAAACATAAAGTCGGAAATGACTTTTTATTTATTTATTTTTTTAAAATGCATAACATAGACGTAGTGGCCTTTGCCCTTCGGTGATGATGATGGTCCTGACTGATTGATGCAGAAAATCCCAGTTGTCCGCTTTTCCATGTTTGTTCGGTCAATTACCGTCGAATCCCGCAATGCCCAAACCGGTGTCCATATGTAAAATACAAATTCAAACAAAATTGACAAGAATCAGATTTTATCGTAGTTCTCAACTGAATTCTATAGAAATCAATTAATAAAAAATAATTATTTGTTATTTTAAAATAAAATTTTATATTTAATAACTTACTTATTTATTTTATTATAAAAAATGATCGACTTGATATCAATAATTTATTGAATACTAATATAATCTAAAAAATTATTTTAAAATTAAATTTAAATAATAAATTTAAATATATTTATGCATTTATATGTTTAAAAAATATTCAATTCCCGTTCTTATTAAAACTATCAAATTCTAAAAAAAAAACCCATTCAAATTTAAAATAATTTTCTATTTTAAAATATTCTTTTACATATTTTTTTCATCAATTCATGCAAAAAAATTATCCACAAATTTTCTTTTTTTAAAAAAACAATTAATCATTATTAAAAAATTTGCATATATTTTTTTATATATTAATTTAATAATTTTTTAAATTTTTATTTTTAAAATATTATTTTTTCTTTACGACTCTAATTATTATTAATTTTTTAAAAAATACTAATTATATTTTTATATATTACCTTGGTCAATCCAATTTGGTATGTGTTATTGTACCGCAACTGTAGAAAAAAAATTCACGATTTTCTAGGAGACCCTTTCCATCCACGCCCACAACATATTCTTGCTATGATTCCCAGACGAAACCGAACAAAAAGGACAAAAAAGGCACTTCTTTTGTTTAGTTTATTTGTTTTTTTATTGTTGTATAAATATATAAACAAACGAACGAAGTCATCGCCAAAACGCGCTTCTCTCGTGTAATCTTCGACCTTTAGTTTCTTCTTCCTGTTGAGGAGAACAATATTTTGACAAATCTCTTAACTTTTTCTACGCATCATCTGCTGGGAAAAAAAATGGAAATGAATAATCATGACGAACCTGGAGTTGTTGAAACGGAGAAGAAGCCCAAGACAAAGATCGTATGCACCCTGGGACCTGCATCCAGGTCAGTCCCTATGATAGAGAAGCTGTTGAGGGCCGGCATGAACGTCGCTCGTTTCAACTTCTCTCACGGATCTCACGCCTACCATCAGGAAACACTTGACAATCTCAGAGCCGCCATGCTCAACACCGGTATTCTCTGTGCTGTCATGCTCGATACTAAGGTACGTATTTCCACAAAAATCTTTTCATTTTTTAATTAAAAACTCTACTTATAGTCACTTCTTTTAATCTCTCTTGTCACCTTGTTTGCTTGGATCCGATTGCTTGTTTCCATCCTTTCGAACATCAGTATGATTCTAGATCTAAATTTCAATCCTTTACCATTATTACTAATTGTGAGGAGTGAGGACTACATGCTTCAATAGTTTGCTTGTCAACAATCAAAGTGCTTAGGAAGAAATTAATCTTTGAGTTGATTATATGAAGTTTAAATATCATCGGCCTTAGAATGGAAATGATTGCCATTGCTTTCTTTTGTGATTGGCCCCATTTATTTTCTTTAGTTTTTTCTGCTTCCTTTCAAAAAAAAAAAAATCATGATCAGACTTTGTAGCCATTAGGAAGATTATCGGACGATATCAGGGAATCGGATGATTATTGCTAGTATATTTGGTTCCTACACCGTAGGTGATATCAGCGTTTCTGACAGATGTTTGATTCCTGCAATGGAAGAATGTTTTTCATACATTAAGTAGCCAACTAGTGGAGAATAGATGATTATGATTAAAATCTTTTGTGTTAGAACCAGCAGTTGGTGTAGCGTAAAAACTCTTCTTAAATTGTAATAGATCTTTTGATTTGATGGCTGATGCTGTTCATTTATAAGCCACCATCACCTATCTTCATAAAATCTCTCATAAATTGTTTTGCTTCTTTTCTTTAAACATATAGAGTATCTGAAGAGCTGTGTGTACTCACACTGCCAATATCCATAATCTTCTATGAAGGATTAAAATTTTAATTATTTTTGTCTTAATTACAACAGTGTAAAGCCGATTAATTGTAACTGTTTCTTCATATGTAAACTTCCAGGGTCCTGAGATCCGAACTGGTTTTCTGAAGGACGGAAAAATTCAGCTCAAACAGGGTCAAGAAATCACCATAACGACTGACTATGGCATAAAGGGTGATGACAAACTGATAAGTATGAGTTACAAAAAGTTGGCTGAGGATGTCAAACCAGGGATGGTTATACTTTGTGCGGATGGGACAATCTCATTTACAGTCTTATCTTGTGACAAACCAAAGGGTTTGGTTCACTGTCGCTGTGAGAACTCTGCAATTCTTGGCGAGAGGAAGAATGTTAATCTTCCAGGGGTCATTGTTGACCTCCCAACCTTGACCGACAAAGACAAGGAGGATATCTTGGAATGGGGAATTCCAAACCAAATTGATATGATTGCTCTTTCTTTTGTTCGGAAAGGCTCGGATTTGGTGGAGGTTCGCAAGCTGCTTGGAAAGCATGCTAAGAATATTCTTCTCATGTCGAAGGTATGTTTGAAGAATTTCAGATGTGGTTTATAAATCTGTTTTGCTTCACTGAGGAAACAGATACAATAATTTCATTTGCTTTTGCTGGACTTTGTTTAAAATTTGTAGGTGGGAATGGGAATGTTTTGCTAACAGGTATTTTTGAAGTAGAAAATCATATAGTAGTGAGATTCAATGATGACAGTTTTGTTAAAAAAAACTTATGCATGTTAGATGGGGAGGAAGAATTGTATAATTCATGTGTCCATGTAGACAGGTTAATCTTTTATTATGCCATCATGATTTCTCCAGATAGCTGATTTTTCCTTTAAAATTGTATGGCAGGTTGAAAATCAAGAAGGGGTGGCAAATTTTGATGACATCCTCGCAAATTCAGATGCATTTATGGTGGCACGAGGTGACCTTGGAATGGAGATTCCAATTGAAAAGATATTTCTAGCTCAGAAAGTGATGGTTTACAAGTGTAACATCCAAGGAAAACCTGTTGTTACTGCAACACAGATGTTAGAATCCATGATAAAGTCTCCCCGGCCAACAAGGGCTGAGGCCACTGATGTTGCCAATGCAGTTCTTGATGGCACAGACTGTGTGATGTTAAGTGGTGAAACTGCTGCTGGAGCTTACCCGGAACTTGCAGTTCGGACCATGGCCAAAATATGTGTAGAAGCAGAAAGCACACTTGATTATGGAGATGTCTTCAAAAGGGTCATGGAACACTCACCTGTGCCAATGAGTCCATTAGAAAGCCTGGCTTCTTCAGCTGTTAGAACTGCAAATTCAGCGAAAGCAGCTCTTATATTGGTCTTAACCAGAGGAGGAAGTACTGCAAAGCTGGTAGCTAAGTACAGGCCTGGCATGCCCATTTTATCTGTGGTTGTACCGGAGATCAAGACTGATTCATTCGATTGGTCATGCAGTGATGAAAGTCCAGCAAGGCACAGCTTAGTCTTTCGTGGTTTGATCCCGGTTTTATATGCTGGATCTGCCAGAGCTTCTCATGAAGAAACAACAGAGGAAGCATTGGAGTTTGCTATTAAGCATGCCAAGGCAAAGGGACTCTGCCATAAAGGGGATTCGGTTGTTGCACTGCATCGGATTGGAACTGCATCGGTAATCAAGATCTTAACTGCAAACTGAGTTCGCCTTAGTGATTTTTGGTTCACATTTTGAATTGTCATTTTGAGAGTTTCCCTGATACGAGGGGTAAAGCACTGCTTCTTATGCACCAGCTTTTTGGTGTGTTTATTTTTGGACGCAACTAATGTGCTTAAGATCACTAGTAAAATGTCCTCATGATATGCGACCTAAAGACTGGACGTCTTACGTAAACTATGATTTTATTCACTAGTGAAGTGATCTGATTTTGGTTCCTAGAGTGATTTATTATATGCAATGCAGTGCCTCTGGCAGGATTGAAATTGAAGGTGTTTTGTTAAACTGCATATCTTCATATGGAATCGCATGTATTTAATGTACGCCATGTTTCATGTAAGTCCTATAATATTTGGATGGATGTTGGCTGTTTTTGCTGGGTTTTCTGGTTGATGCTGTGGAGGCGGAGGCTCTTTAATTTTTCTTTTAGTATTCAAACTTTTGATTCATCGAATGTCATCTTTTAAAGATAATTGAATGAACCAATTGAATTAAAAATAAAATATGAATGTTATATGATTGAATGAATCAATCAACTGAATTAAGTTTGATTCAACATGAATGTCATCAATATTCACTCTGCATGAAAAACAAAATAAAAGGTAGGTCTGACAATTCGTCTTGTGATTTGTGTGTCTTATTTTTCATCGGATACAATTAACTGAAATATATATATGATAACATTACTTAAATGTATTTAATCCTAAAACATGAGTACGATACACTTTTTATACATGTTAAATAATTACAATACAAATACAAGAATAGCACAAATGACATGAATAATATGATTAACACAATTAACAAAAATGATATGAGAATGACATGTCAATCCGTTAAGCAATTAAGGTTCAGTGAAAGCAGCTAGTAACTGGTAAAGTACAAAGTACTGATCGGTTTTAGTGTCTCATGATAATTAAGTTTTGCTTCTTTATTTATTTATTTTTTGTATAATTATTAGTAGTTTGCTATTATTATTAAAATGATTGTAGTAGCTTATTAAATAATTCTTCCTATTTCCTACTTACTGATTCACTAGTTATTACTACCAATAATAAGCTACTACAATCACCTTAACACTTCAATATGAGATTCAAAATATTGTACCTATGTTACTTTAGTTAACGAGATTGACACATATTTTAATTCATTTATTCCCATTTCATACTTCAAAAGTTTAAGTCACAAAATTCCAACTTAATTTATAAGATTATGATATATTGTTCTTATGATGATAGTTATACTTAAATTAGCATTTTTATCATAAAGATATTGAAATTAGATACTATATACTATAAGGAGATATTAAGTTTGCTTTACTTAGCTTTTGTCTTTAAAAATCATATTATGACTACTAACTACAACGAGTAGAGCTATCTTAAACTAAATGCTTAAAATAGTTTTCATTTAACTGTATAATAAATAGGTTTTATATTTTAAAAGTCTAAAATAGTTGTATAGTTTATATATTATATAATTATATTAAAAACTAATGTGTTTTATATAATCATATTAATTCAAATGTTCCTATACATTTATGACACATTAAATAATTTTGTATTAAATATATTGACAGATACCTATTGACATGTGTATGATACATTAAATTATTGTTTTTAAATGTGCTAATGGATACATGTCAACACAATTACTTAATCGTGCATAACTATGTTATGCTTGTTTAATATGCTTATGATACGAAACTGTGCCAAAAATGTATTGACATGATCATGACATGAAACATAATTATAACACAAAACACAATTATATATAACTCATATACGATTAAAACGTGCTATTTTTTTGGTCACATATAAAATTATCCGGTCTAATAAAAGGGAATGGAATGGTAAGACTTCAGTGTGTGCTAGGATATTTCTTGGTTCAGGTACCCATAGAGTCCTTGTACTATGCAACCTTATACAATTTAGTTTTATACAAAAACCTGGCAAATTAACCGTATACATTTAAAATGAAGCAAAAGTAGTAACGTTGCTAACAAATGTGAAATAAAAATATTAAAATTTTGACGTGATATTTAACCACAGTTAAAATTGTGACATGACATAATAAAAATAACAATAAATGTAAAAAATAAAGTCATGTTAGAAAAATGAAAATGATTATTTTATATTTATAGCTGCTATAGTTTGCTTGCTATAAACATAATTATAAATTTCGAGAGTAATCCAATCGAATATGTATTATATGTATATTATATGTATTATAAATTTCAAAACTAAATTGAGTCGAATCAGATTAAAAATGTACAAGATGAAATTTGACTCAAATGGAAAAAAAAAAAACTGCTCGATTCATTATCATCCATCTCCAAAATTCGAAATCATAATTTAAAATTGTGAATTATAATTAAGGATGACAAACCCCGAACTGTCCGATAGAATCTGAATCGACCCACTTTGAGTGGAGAGTTTTTATTTATTTTTTAACAGTGGAGGCAGGATGAGACAGAGTAGGTTTTTGGTTGCTGAGGCGAAAATGAAGTGGTTATGATATTTGCCTACTTCACCTCACTCCACTCGTAGATTGAAATTATTATTTTATCTTTAAATATTTAATTTTTTAAAAAAGATGATATAGTAATTATACCATTTGTAATACAATGTTTTATTTTTTATTATTTTATGATTTATATTTGACATGATTCAAATGTTTTTTTAAAATATATATTTAATTATTTGAAAAAAATATAAATAAGTAAAAAATATATAATTGAGTAAAACGGAGTGGAGCAGTAACGAATGCATATAACATCCGTGGAGACAGTAGTAATATTAAAAATTCAATATCCAAAACAAGCGAAACTAGTGGTGGAACAAAGCAATTCACTAGTGGAGCAAAGGTACATTTAACGACATCTGCCCCACTTTTCTCCATTGCCGTCCCTAAATATAAGATACAAGAGAATACAGCAATGGGATCCATGCATGAGACTAATCATGGAGAAAATTTGAGTTGCGTTTTGAGACAGATATCATCCATGCCTACCCATAAAACAATTAACAAAATTACACCCTAGAGCCAAGAAAAAGAATAAATCCTGATGGGTTTACTCTGATTTAATTTATAATATTATATTATATTGTATTGTACTAATTAATATACGACTTTCACATTTGACATCTCTTAGCCTCAAAAGTCTCATCCAGGATGCCGACCAACTAGTCCAAATGAAATGCTAGTATTTCCCATTCCACCAAGCTACACCAAGCTATCATTTACAACATAGTTGAACCTTTCAATTCAACCAGGCCAAGCACAAGCAGGCAAATAAAAGAAGGAAAACGGACCACTCAAATTAATAGAAATAAAATTACATATATCAGAATTCAGCATTTCGTAAAACAATTCTTCCAAGGGGCAGGGATCTAAAATAATTAATACATTTATTTAAAAAAAAGAAAGAAAGAAAAACACAATTTGTTCCCCAAGATTCAAATTCAACAGTAAAAGAACTATTGTATCATACATAGGCAACGCAGAATAGAATATTGAAGAGACATAGTGAACAGCGTATTTGTGGAAATATACTCAATTCTCATCTGTTTGAGAAGCATTTCCGGATTGAGAGGCTGAAGAAGTAGAGGACGAATTGCCCCTGCCAGACTGAGATCCGGACGAGAACAAACCACTGAACGGCCATGGGAATGAGAACCTTCTCCCACTTCTCCCATCTCCCTCACCCTCTTCTTCCCCACTACCATGAACATTGTGTTCACTCTCTCTTTGGTTGCTATTATTCCTTGGCCTCTCAGAATCAAGTTTTGATTCATCAGCAGGTATTTGATATCTACAAACTGGGCAGGAACTATGAAGCGCCAACCATGGTAATATACAACCACTATGAAACTTATGCTTACATGGCATTTCCTTTGCTTCACTGCCAGCCTCAAATTCATCCAAGCACACACTACATTGCAAATTCTCCTCAATTTTCACAGTGGGCATGGCTTCGATCACCTGTTTTTGTGCTGGCGGTGTCCCATATCTGTTTGGGTCGTTTTCCGCCAAATGCTGCAACAATATATCTAAACCAGGACCGTTGAAATAATCACCTAAAGACCCTATATGGTTGGTGTTTTGGTTTTGACCACCCTGGTCGGAATCATAAGAGCCCTGGACAATGATTGTCTGATTGAAAGGATTGATCAAAATTACGCGCTCTCTTTCCCTATCTCTATCCCTACCCCTATCATTCTCAGAATTCTCAGTTTCAGATGCCATTCCATCTCTAATACCTTGAAGCAACTGTAAAATTGTTGCAGAGCTCCTTCTTCTACTCCTAATGATGGATTCAAGTTCTCTGTCCAAATCAGTATCTCCTCCATGGCGAGCTTCACCATCGCCATTGTCATCATCCTCTTCCTCAAAGTTAATACGTCTAAGTCTTCTGCGGCGACGAGGATTACCCATCATACCTAACAAGACAGGTGCCCACAAAGAGAGTGCTCGATCAGATTGGAAATCAATATTCATGTCTTGACTGTCTCTTGCACCATTGTTGATTTCTTCGACAAACCCATCTTGACAAAATGGGCATTTAATCTCAACTTCCATGACAGGAGTAACAATTTGAGAGCACTGATGACACCAGTACCTTGCTGCCATTGCTTCCTCCTTCTCCTTCAGTTTCAGGCCTTTCTCCTCCTTCCTCAGCACCGATTTCTTTTCTCTTTTCCTATTTCTAAAGGGGTTCTGTCACAAGCAAGACCAAATAGCATCAAGAAAACCAATTACGGTCAATTAAAAATCTGCCCAAAATTATTATACGATTCGAATGATTTAGCAGATCTAATTCTCCAAACAATTTTTACAGCATGTGATTGATCCTGGAAGGAAAACAACACCATAAGATATCTTATTATGTAATTAGATCCCAGTCCTAACCCCTTCAAATCTTCTTTTCTTTCTTTTTTTTAATTAAAAAATAAAAGAAAGAAAAAAAGAATCCATTAAAAATTGAAATGATAGATTCAGAACAACCCCAAATCAAAAATACAAAATACAAAATTATTTTTTGAGGGGGGTCCTGGATAAAATTTTGTTCAAATGAGAAAGGGGCCAAGCCAACTGCTTACCTTATGAGTTAATGAACCACAAAAAAATTAAAGGAAGTTCAGCAAAATTAACAGCATAGAAGGATCTGGAGATTCTGGAACCACCCCATTCAAATTCTCAAACCAAACATATATTCCCCCAATAATTGTCAATCAAACCAAAAATCACCGCAATAATAATAATTAAAATCAACAAACAGAAGACTTCAGAAGCAGAAACATACCCCAAAGATGTTTTGTTTTCTCACCTTTTGTTAGAACAATGAAGAGGAAGGAGAAGAAGATGATGATTTTGTGTCCAAACAAGAAATGGGAAAGAAATGAAATGGCTACAGTTGTACTTTTTCCTTGCAATTATTATGGGATAATAATAATCCAACCGCGTTCTTTCTCTCTCCTCTATTATTATTTATTTTAGCCCACCATTCTAACATGTTATTAAATTAACTCTCGTTTTACCCAATTACATTTTCTTGTGTAATATTACGTTATATTAATCTTGAAAGCTAGAAAGGGGTAATTTTAAAATAAATAAATAAATTATAGTGGAATAAAATAAATAATTTTTTTAAAAATAATAATTATTAAAATTATTAATAAAAAAATTATAATTATTTTTTTTTCTTCTTTTTATCTCTTCTTTGGCTGCATTCTTTTCCATGCAGCAATAATATATATGTTATAAATTATAATATATAATATAAATTATTTATAAATTAAAAATATTATCTAAAATTAATAATATTTTATATTAAATTTTAAATTACTATTCAAAAATAATTGTTATTGAAAAATAATAAAAATAAATATATTTTACACTAAATATCAAATCATATTTAAAAATAATAAAAAATAAAAATAGTAGGTCAGGAACCGAACCCCACTAATATATATTATAAATATAATAT
>JBBYHO010000008.1:1287121-1297906 GCA_038382025.1 Adansonia gregorii | reverse complement strand
TAATTTATAATATATTTATGTAATTATAATGATTTTATGTATTATTATATAATAATATATGTAAAATTAAAAAAAAAAAGGCAACCGGCTTAGGCCTTACGGGAAGCGCTCCTTAAGGAGTGCTCCCCAGAAGCCCTCGGAGAATAAGAGCTGATTGAAACAAGCAAACACTAAATAAACAAAAAAAAATGAAAGAAAGAAAGCTCTAGTCTCTGTCAGTTCATCTCATCTCTTTCTCTTTATCTTTCTCTTTCTTTTTCAGAAGAATCTCTTTATTTCTAACTGCTTTCCTTTTTTTCTTCTTGCTTCAATCTTCTAGAAGTAGTGCAAAAAATTATAACTCAACAAATCCTTTTATTTGAATCGATTCCCAAGAATCTGAGGGCTACTAATTGGTAATTTTCTAAAAAAAATGCAGAATTTGGGTGGAAAAAAAAGAGACCTATCATCACTCTCAAGTTATTCACCACTCTATCAGACAATCAAAACATAAAAAAATCCCCAAAAAAGTTCTAGGATGGTATGGTTGGGCTAGGTATAGTAGCAATTATTATTGATTCCAACCATACCCACCCTGTAATTGCTTGGCTCCATTGCCAAGATTCACCCCCATACCTACATTCTCATCTGCTAAAGTGGCAACCAATTTCATAATTAGCCTTAACTCGGAGAATTTTGATGAATTATCTGAGAATGCCATTTGTGTAATTTCTTATTTCGGCTATGATTTGGTTAAGAAACATTTTTGCATCGGTAATAACAAGAATAGCAGTGTTTTCACCACTTCTTCTTCACCTAGAAAAAATAAAATGGGTCAAATCAAGAGGAAGTTTTAGGCTTTTTTATTAAAATAATATTAAAAAAATTTTTATTCACAGTTTTAGATCATTTGAAGATTATTTATCGAAATAGGCTAATTTTAAAAATCTAGTAAGAAATCAGCATTTCAAATGTTATTTCTCAACACGGAATAAAAATTATAAAATTCAATTGGGAAATCGCCCAATCAAATGGTGATTTCCCAATATCTAGATAAGAAATCGTCATTTGATTAGGTGATTTCTCAATTTCTCAATGTAATTTAAGAAATCAACAAATAAACTACTGATTTCTCAACCAATTGCGAAACCAATACATAATCGACAAATAAAATGTCAATTTCTCAACTAATTGCAAAATCGGTGGATAATTGGAGTCATATAGTGGGGAAATTGTCATTTCATATGACGATTTCCCAACATATAGGTAGGAAATCACCTAATCACATGGCGATTTCCTACCTATGTTGGAATTCTCTATTTCACATGGTGATTTCTTAACATTGTACTTTTTTTGTTAAAATTTTTACCACGTTGAGAAATCATCAAATCACTTGACGATTTCATATTTTATGACATAGTTTAAGTTTTAGAGTTTAGGTTTTGTTTACGTTTAAAAGAATGTGATTAATGCATGAAAATAATATGAAATAAATTGATGAGACTGATGTATGTAATCAGATTTCTTCTAACATGAAATAAGTTGATAAGACTAATGCATGGGAATCAGATTTTTTTTGTGATATAAAATAAATTAATGAGACTAATACATGCAATCAGATTTCTTCTGATATGAAATAAGTTGATAAGACTAATGCATGGGAATCAGATTCTTTCTGATATGAAATAAGTTGATGAGACTAATACATGAGAAAGGCAATTTTTGTTGATAAAAAATAAGTTGATGAAACTAAAGCATGGGAATCAGATTCTTTCTGATATGAAATAAGTTGATGAGACAATGTATAGGAATTAGATTCATTTTGATATCATCTTTAGTTAATGAGACTAATGCATGGATTGTAAATGTCAGACTACAAATTCAAACATTTTGAATGGGAAAAAAATCTTGTTGAATATGTTACATTATAAATATGAGTTCGTCATTGTCTTTTTTATTGTCATTTTCATTATCAGCTGCTATTGTTGTTTTTTGAGTTTAGTGATAGTGCTTCTTTATTCTTTTCTTTTGTTTTCTTAGTCTTTAAGTGTTAGCATTTTGTTTAGAGTTATTTCCATCTTACCAACATGAGCAATAAATTTGTTACACTTGTCTATTTTAATGAAAAAATTGTGAACAATAAAAAAGGTGTTATCTTTTAAAGTGACTATTCTAAAACTATTAGTATTGATGAAAACATTACAATAAAGGAATTGAAGGTAAAATTGGTACAAAAATCAGAGCTATAACCAGAACCAGAGTAGCAAATATCAAGTATAGGCTTCCTATTTTCATAAGAGAAGGATACGTCTAATATAAAACATTCCCACTTAAAGATGATGATGATGCAAGTAAATGTTTGATGTTCATAAGCAATTTCCTAATGTCAGTGTAATTGAGTTATATGCCGACCTTGATGATATACATCATGATACTCAAGCTTTATACATGCCTACTACAAATGCGCATTTGTCATGGCCGTTTAAGAATACTAAATGTCAACCTCCTCTAGATACTCAAATGATGATAAATAATTTGTATGAATCTTTTCATTATTCATCTATGTCACCAACACTTCCTAGCAGTAAAGATGATGAGGAAAATAACTTTATAATAGCAGACTATCCAATTAGAGGTGTTGAAATAGAATATAGAGGGCCAAGTTCTATTGCTGATCCTGAAGTGTTATATAAAGCCCTGGTGATTATGTTGGTGACTTTAGTGAGCTCGAAGAATGTGTTAAAGCTAATGATAGTGATGATAACCATGATCCATGCCTAAATATCAATGGTGATATCAATCCTTCTCATTTGTCATCTACTAGTAGAGCTAGCAATCTTTTTCATCAATATGGGCCACCTCTCCATATGTGCACCCTCGATGTATAGGCAACGCATGCAGCAGAATTTTCAGAATATGCTCAAACATTAGGGTTTCTAACAAGTGGAATCCATTTAGTGGTGAGCTTTGTGTTGAGATGCAATTCGCAATAAAAGAGGATGTGGTTTTTGCTATAAAGCACTACAATATCAAAAACTTTGTAGATTACAAAGTAGTAGAATCCTCACCGATTAAATATCACAGCCAATGTATAATGTATGGCACGGGTTGTAACTAAAGTATAAGGGCAATATTATTGAAAAAGACACAAGTATGGGAAATTAAAAAGTATAATGGGCCTTATACTTGTGCATCTGGGCGTATTTCACAAGATCATATGAAATTGGATTCCAACATGATATGTTCATGCATTTTGTCCTTGGTACAAGTAAATCGGCCATTTCTGTTTCAGTTTTGGTTGTCAAGATACGGAATAGGTATAGATACATGACCTCTTATAGAAAAGTATGGATAGCGAAGTAGAAAGCAACTGTTTGACTATATGGAGATTGGGATAAATCATACAATGATCTCCCAAAATTGTTGGGTGCAATGCAACACTTTGTTCCTGGCACACTAGTAAAATTACAAACTATACCTGCAGACCATGATCATCGAATGGTGCAAGGTATGAGTATTTTCCATCAACTTTTTTGGACATTCAAGTATTGTATTGAAGACTTTCCCTTCTGTAAACCTGTTGTCCAAGTAGATAGTACATTCTTATATGAAAAATACAAAGGAACATTACTGTTAGTTGTTGTATAAGATGGCAATCGTAACATAGTACCAATTGCCTTTACCGTTGTAGAGGGTGAGACAAAAGAGGTATGGTCATTTCTTCTCAGCAACTTAAGTAGATATGTGGTTACAAAACCAGTGATATGCTTAATATCTGATCGACATGAATCCATAAAATCTGTGATCAGAGACTCAGGTAGTGCATGGAAACCTCCGCGTGCATATTCTATGTACTGCATTCGACATATTGCAACTAACTTTATCAGGAGGTTTAACAATAAAAAGTTGCATCGACAAGTTGTTAATATAGGTATATAATTGCATTTATTGTTATTTACTCTCTTAAAATCTTATCAATTTTAATGTTTATCTATAAGCTGTTAATAAGTCCAAAAATTAACATCTTATTTTTTCAAAGTATGAGTTGCGACGATCCCATTTTCAGTGGCAATATGAAAATCTTCATGCGAAGAATGTAGAAGTGACCGATTGGATCAATAGGATCCCACATGAGAAGTGGGCACAATCATATGATGAAGGAAGATGATATGGACATATGACGACAAACTTAGCTAAATGTATACATTTGGTGTTGAAGGACTCATTATCTTCCCATAACTGCTTTGGTGAAAGTCACATATTTTAGATTAGCAAAACTATTTAGGGTGATGGGGAACAAGCAGATTGCAATGATGGCAATTGGGCATTGTGAAATAGTCACAAATGCCTTACAAGAAAATCGAAAAAAAGCTAACTCACACCTTGTTCATGGGTTTACGCGAACAAATCAATCTTTCTTAGTTGAGGAGTTAGAAAACCCCTATGAAGGAGTTGTGGCTTCAACATATAAAGTAAATCTTAATGAAAAGTGGTGTGACTGTGGGAAGTTTTAAGCATATAGGTAGCCACGTTCACATGTTGTTGCTGCTTGTGCTTATGCTCATATAGATTGCATGCTATATGCGGACAATGTTTATAGACTAGAGACTATAAACAATGTTTATCAACATGAGTTCAAAGCTGTCAGGAATGAAGCTTATTGGTCGGAATATAATGGTCCACAACTGTGTCCAACTCCATAAATGCTGAGAGATCCCAAAGGTTTACCAAAATCAAGTCAAATTCATAATGAAATGAACCTTAGGGAGAGAGGCCAACCAAAGCGTTGTGGACTATGTAGGAATGAAGGCCATAGTTGAAAAATTATCTTTATCAAGTTGGCACATCGGGGGAAAGTTCGCATCATTGATTATCAGTTTTTGTTTATAATTATATTACGTATAATTAACTGTTTATATCTATAAAATTTATCATTTTCAATTTCATGATGTAAATATTATTTTTTTAATAAAATGCAACTAAAGTTATTTTTTTATTTGTCTTGCAACACAAATAATAGAAACACATATTATAGAAAATAATATAATTACTACAGAAAATTAATAATTATAATATAATGATAATACAACCATATATTATTAGAATTATTATAATATAATTATTATTATAAAATATCTTCAACATATAGTTATTAATTATTGTAATATAATAATAACGATTTAATGCATTGAACATGTAACCTTTATAATTATTCTAGTATAAATTATATCAATGTAATCACAATAATAAAATAATTATTATTAATTATCTTCCAACATAAGAAACATAAAAAAAATTTATACTACAAATGTATAACATTTATAGCATTTTATAACATTGTATGACTACATAACTGTATAACATAACTGTAAAACTATGACTGTATAGTACAAGTGTCTTATAAAAGTTTATATCTATTGACGGGAGGTCCTATCGTGCGGTTTAGAACTAACAATGCGGGGCTCTCCTATTATATGGTGGCAATACTTTTCGTTCAACATTTTCATCTTTATTGCCACGTATACACCGGGTCTGACATCTTTGGGCTCTTATATCCACCGCCAGTGCTTCTTTTTAGTGGCTTCTTCCTGAGGCGGCATAAAATCCCTATGTTCACTTATAACTTTATTAATGTCCACCATATCAAAAAACCCTAAGGCACTACTAGAAGAAGCAGCACGTGGTAGGTCAAAAATAGAAAGGGTACCGCTATCCAAGGGGTTCTAAACCAAAATATGCGAGACATATATGTTGCAACTAACATAGGAGTCAAAAGGTTGGCATCTAACTTACTGGTGGGTGGCTCTGGCCAGTAGCACCTATCATCATCATCTCTATCATGACTGAATGAATATCTACGACTAGATGATGCCTAAGATCACGCTTTGGTTCAGGATGACTGAAGGACATCCTAGGTGCATTGGTATTATCAACCTCTACTGAAAGAGGTTGATTCATCTTCCAACTAGTTCCATGCTATCGAGTATGCTTGTAAAGCACCATAGGAGGGTTTGGATTTTAAGTTTATGGATCATGTGACCTACTTCTCATATCTTGAAGTCCCGATGATGGAAAAATAAATGGTCGGCCTTGAGTATAAAATCATTTGATGTATTCATTTGATGGTGAGAAATTATTGTTTATAATTTCATGACCTTGAACAATTCATCTAGAATGTTTTCTCCAAGATCGGATCCAGTTTGAATGCCATGATTATCGTGCATGTCAACTTTGTAAACTTCATCAAGGTTCATAGGTGGTTGAAGAATTGCTTGTTGCATCCGAAACTGGCGTAGAACCCTATTCGCCTGGTGCCATTCCACAATCTAAACACATATTAACGTTGTGTTTGATCTCCGAATGTGGCTATTTTAGAAAGCTTCTGATAGAAGGCATTCTACAATTTCATCTGCAATATATGGCCTCCATAGAAACTGTAAAAAAATAGACAAAAATTATTACTAATCATATGCAATAAGTTAGCTTAAAAATTCACGTACTTAAGGTAAACTATCACAAAATTTACCCTATTATGTCCCATGTGATCCAGTCCTACCCTAATGTTTTCTACGTCCGTAGTTATATGACTAAATTGCTTTAAACAACACCATCTGTTCAAATACATATAAAATATGAATAACTCGCATGCAAATGCAAGTTCTCTAAGAATAAATTTAATACTTATATTTATTACCTTAGCATAAGGAGATATACATAATTTTCTCTAACCATCGATGCAAGAAATGGAAGCCGGTACCATGCCTATGGCTATAGCAGCATTAAACAGCCACCTATGTCATGTGTCGCCCCAATTGTTACACAGCAGAGTTTCCTATACAAGAACTCTAAACATGTAAAACTCCAACTATACTTCCTTATTTCGTTCAAATTTGCCAAAAATGGAAGACACATCAAATGTACCCGATTTTTAGATTTTCGAGCATTAACATTCCATTAATGATGCATAAAATATATGCTCAAGTAGTGGATTCTAGTTGTCATTCAGTTGCATATTCAGGGATATAATGGAACATTTTTGTCAACCAAGTCGTTAATTGAGCTCTGAATAAAGTTTTCGAGAGGGATCACACTTAAAAACTCTTCAAATAAAGCTTCCTAGTGTAACAAGCTTCCCCCTGTTACTTCTTTGCCATCAATTGGTAGACCTACTTGAAGTGCAACATCCTCCAGTGTGATTGTGCATTCACTGCATAGAAAATGAAATGTATGTGTCTTAGGCCTCCATCGTTCAACCAACGCACGTATTAGTCCTACCTCATATTGACATCAGTTAACTAGGGCTGCATGGTAAAATTTGGCTCTTCTTAAATGGTCTCCAATTAATGGATCGGTGGTTCAAATGATACTTTTCATTATCATGTTTCCAATCGAGTATCCTGTTCAAAAAATCATTAATTCATTACTTGTAAAATTTATAATTCATACTATTTTAAATATATCATTAACAAAATTTTAGTACCTTAGATAATACCGTTTATGATATATGATACTCTTGTAATCTCAATAACGATAATGATGATGATGATGATGCCATTGAATTGATCAAAATTTTTCATACAACAAAAAATTTCATTTAAATTCATCATTATCGAGCCCTAAAATAAAAATTAAACTAAAATTTTTACAAAACAAATTCTCATACCTATGAAATATTTAAACACTTCACAGTTAAATTCAACTTCTTCCTTGCTATCATCAGGTTAACAAAAAATTAACTTGATTACAACAAAAATCACTTTAGCCATTATTAAATAATTTATATTTAATAATAAAAATTGACAACACCCTAACATTTCAACTAAAAATACTAATACAATCAAACTAAATTGTATGATTTAAGATGAATTATCTAAAAGATCAAACATAATAAATATTACATATAATTAATTATAGTCAAGATCAATGAACAAATGAAAATAAAACATACTTTCAAAAAAATTTATATAATCATATCAAAAACTACTTTTACAAGTAAAATTAAATCACACATATGAAAAATCTTTAACTCGATTACTTAACCTTTAATAATATCTTAACTTGATTCTGTTCTCTTTATAAAACTATTCTCTTCATTTTATAAAATAAAATCGAAGAAGAGAGCTTCTTTTGTAAAAAGCTCCCACCCTCAAATGCTCCCTAAAGTATTTGATGAAAGAGGGATATGATCAAAGTCATATCTCTCTACAAAGGTTGTAAAAGCTTTAATTATAAGGTTCACGAGTATGTGACCCTTATAATTTAAGAAAAAAACAAAAAAAGTACAACTTGGGAAATTTCCATGTGATTGGGCGATTTCCCAACTATATGACTGCAATTGTCCATGAGTTTTGCAATTACCTTAAGAAATCCCAATTTTATTTGTCGATTATGCACCGGTTTTCAATTGGTTGAGAAATCGACATTTTATTTGTCGATTTCTAGTAAATTAAGTTAAGAAATCGCCTAATTAAATGGAGATATCTCGCCTAGATATTAAAAAATCCATTTAATTGGGGTGATTTCCCAACTGAATTTTGTAATTTTTATTTCGTGTTGAGAAATGCCAATTTTTTAATAGATTTTTAAAATTAGCTTATTCCGATGAATAATCTTCAAACGGCATAAAACCGTAAATAAAAAAATTTGATATTATTTTAATAAAAAAGTTCGAGTTTTGGAGTGATGACTTTTTGACTTGTCATCTTTACTAGAAAGAACTTCATGGTTTGGATATTTTCAAGTACAGGTTTTGTTTTTTTCTTCTCTTTTTCCTTCTTGTAATTAATTTTTCAGTTTTATTGGATTTTGATTCTTCATGAAGTTTGTCAATCTAGATTTTTATCTTATTTTGAACTGATGCTGATTTACAACGAATTGATGGATATAATAATCTGATGGTTACTTGGATATGATTCTATATATGTTTTTTAATTTATGGGTAGACATTGTTGGAATCTTGCAAGTTTAGCAGCTCTATTCATTATTGTATCCCTGTTCAGAGTAGAAATGAATCCCTGTTCAAAGTAGAAATGAATCTCTTGGTCAAGTAATTAACTAGAGTTTCTTCAAAAGCTTAACAATTCGTTCTTCTTTCTTGAAAGGTATCTAAGTTATGTTTTTAAGTCCAAAGGTTTGTAGGATTTGATTGGAAATGCAAAGACAGAAAAGAGAAACGTTGAATTATTAGCCTTGCCTGATAGTCGTCTACCTCATCTGGGAAGGGCAGGTAGATTGTATTCTTAAGTCAGTAGAATCCTTTCACTTGGGGGCTTTATCATTGTTTGAACTTAAGCTGTCTGTAGATGACTTGACCAGACACATAGCAGCTTATATGCCAATTTGTTACCAAAAGTTTTGATATTATTCTGTTACATTTATGCAGCTTACACTCCAGCGAGAACAAATATGAATGGTGCATGTAGAGCTTACTATGGTAAATAAATTTCATTTTAGTCTCACAATTGTGTTGGTTCTGATAGTGTTTTCTAAGGTGTTCGGTTTATGAGTAAACTGGTCTCTATGCGGTCAAAGTTGCTTACTGTAAGTTGCAAGCAAATTTGTTCTAGACCTGAGCGCAGTAGAATCTACCGCTTTATAATCCTTGCTGCATCTTTGAAGTCATTAGCATGCTAACTTTTTCTGCTTTATCAACTGTCATTGAAGGGAATAATCGCTTTTCGTTTCTAATTTTTCTTGCCATTTCATTAGCTCCATATCAAGCAAATAATGCCGGCAGGCAGTGATGTGAAATGTATTAAGTTGTATTAGTTACTTTTCCTATGGAACGTAAAATTGAAATGCCATACAATTTGGATGTTGCGCTTTCCTTATTAGAAACTTCAGAGTTGCAATATAATTATGCTCAATTATTTAAAACTCTTTTAAATGAGGCTTGGAAATTAAGGATTTATTACATAATCAACATCATCACCATCTGACTAGTTGGACATTATTGAAGCAGCATCTGTATGAAGAAAGGGGTTCATTTAAAAGTTACATCGATTAATAGTGGAATTTGAATTCTTGCAACCATGGCCTCTAGTAGTGTTTTTAGGGGTATGCCCCATTTGCTTGAGATATTTTTGATAGCGAAATATATATTAATATACATTTGCTTCATCTGTGTTGTATGTGGTGTTGATTTTAGTAGGGGGAAGCAATCCTCGAAGTTTCAACCTCAAGACAAGATTTCCTTTTCCGGTGTCCCGAGCCCAACCTGTATTTCTTTTTTATTCTTTTGGAAATATACTGGTCTTCTTGCTTAGCTCAAAGAATCTTTTCACTGATAAATCGTTGGTTCGAGCATCCTTTTTGAAGAGAGGAGAAAGCGTTTTGCATTCTGGAGTGCCGAGACAGGCAAATTACAAGTGATGATCACAAAGAAATATGTGGTGCTGAAGCCAGGAAAGGGAAACCACTTGACTGTTCTGAGTCTTTACCCAGTTGTTCTGGCCTGCAGGTGTTCTTCGCCGTTGTTGCCGCAGCATAGACAATATATTTAATCATTACCAATACATGATACATAAAAGGAAAGAAGATGGGGAAGGATGCGTGAATAAATGTCATATCATACTCATATAACCGGCAACATGCAGATGCAAATGCAGAATTTTGGGAGGCTTTCAGCTTCAGCTTCAGCAGGCAGGTAGTAGTATAGTAGTTTCCCTTTCCTTTTCGGCATTGAGAATTCTTAGAAGAAAATGGGGGGGGGGGGGGGGGGGGGAAAAAAACTTTACAACCCCAAAAAAAGGAAGAAAATCTTTTCCTTTTTCTTCTTTTTGGAAACCTCCCTTCAAAACTTTCCCC
>JBBYHO010000008.1:1273381-1287111 GCA_038382025.1 Adansonia gregorii | reverse complement strand
CCCCCCCCCCCCCCCCCCCCCCCCCCCCCCCCCCCCCTCCCCCCCCCCCCCCCCCCCCCCCCCCCCCCCCCCTCTCCCCCCCCCCCCCCCCCCCCCAACAAACTTGACAAATCCAAAGAAGGGAGAGAAAGCTTTGCATCTTATTGTATGTTGGAAAATGCATGTAAAGAGTTAATTAAAAATGTTATGAATAGTAAATTTCGGCAGTGATGTGTATATTAACTTTGGCAAATGGAAGTTACGGATTGTTTACATTCACAACAGAACTAATTTTAATAGGATAGTGTTCGTGGATTTTAAGCGGTTGGTTAAGACCCTCTAAATCCTATGGATGACTAACATTAATGTTACCATATAAGTTCAATTTGATAGATAGATGGTGAAAATTTTCAGTAGAATTGAATTCTATTTGATGCATTAAAAATGAAAATAATTTTTCACAAAGTTAAATTTATCATATAATATAATCCCAATGATATGTGTTTTCCTGGTAATCCTGCTACTAAAAAAGTAACTTTATTGGCATCGCAATAAACTGTTCCAAGCAATATTAAGAAAATTATTACACTTGCTTCCGATAGATTGAACACTTTTTTTTAAGTGTTGTTACAAGAATAAGATCAGAGTCTTAAAGCAACCCTTCAAAATTAGATTTCATCAAATAGAACCATAAAACATGCCACTGAAAAAGTGTTTAGAAGGACAAACAGAAGCTCTCTCTTTGTAAGTGGATGTAGTTTTATGCTCACGAATCATCAATGAATATTATGAATGGCTCTCCACTTGGAACAAAAAGGGAAAACATTTGGCTTGACAAGTTGGTGACCGCCACAAAACTAAGCCATCTAAGCTAAGCTTAGCTAAGCAGTTGAGCTAGTCAATTCTTTGGCGGGGACTGCTACTACCATTTTCTGTGGCTGCAGGCACAAAGCAAAGAGAGGTTAAGTTGTATCATTAATAATTCAACACTGATAGGATATCTATTGCATACTTACTATCAAGGGCAAAACAACTTAAAATTTTACCTTACGCATAAATGATAACGACAAAAAGAGAATGAAAAACTAAAAACTTTCTGATATCAGTTTCTATTAGTACAGATTGACCAATTTCGATATTCCTCCCAAGTAATCGAAATGGTGCATAACAAATTCTGTTTTTTTTTTTTTAATTTTTTTTATTATAACCATTAGCCTTAGGTATGCTTGAAATTAAGCAATTTGCTATTTTCCACCAAATATGAATTTGCATTTGCAACTACTTTTACTGAAGCGGGAAGAGCTAAAGCAAAGCAGGAAATTTCTTACCGCTGCTAACTCTTCTTCATGTTTTGGAATGAAAGCAGTGTCAACCTTTCCATTTCTGAAGTCCTGCAAAGTGTTGCATGTTATAGATAGATTAAATAATTTTGACCCTAAAAGCACGATATTCTTCAACTAAACATACACAAGATAACACACTACCAACCTCAATATCAAGAATGAGTTTATGGTATTCAATCGTTGTAGGAACCCCTGAGACAATAAGTACAGATTAGGAGATTATTTGAGGGATAGAATTTTGCTAGATAACAAAATTAGACTGAACAAAAGAAAATAGAGCAACTCCTTTTAGTACAAATATATTCAATTACAAGCATTAAGCACCAACAGAATGAACAGAAGCCACACTCTGACAATGGTCAATGGTGGTAGCTATTCATTCAAACAGAGGTTGAGATTTGCTTCTTTTTTCTAGTTCATGGTTTCTTCTCCCATGGTCCCATGCAGACTCACGTATGTGAATGTTTGCAAGAATTGACTAAGAAAATGTAATGATACAAAACAGTAGAGCATACGAAACAGAAGTCCAAACAGTAAACTCTTGGCCAATAACCAAGTACCTGTAATTACAGTGTCATCAAGAGCCCTTTTCATGCGCTCAATTGCTTTTTCCCTTGTTGGAGCCCATACGATAAGCTACAATTGAGTGAATAGTTAGAGGAACAATGTCGAAGCTAAAATTTCATTTTAGATGGCCCCATAAGCATGGCAATTTTCAAACATGACAAATAAATGCAGCACCATAAAATATGAGACAAAACATGCATGCAGTTCTAAAAAAATCTTTGCTGTATGCTTTACTATGTAAAGGATAACCCTTGGCAAAATTCAAAAGAAAATCAGTTTATTTTATGCACCTTAAAATAAGACAATTTATGGTTTTCTTATTAGTCTTTCTTGAAACAAAGATTTAGAATTCTCTTCTCTTCCATAATAAACTTGCTTCAACCATCAAGGGTCAACAAATTGCTCATGCATGCATAATCTGAATCATATAAGAAAGATATTACAAACCTTTCCAAGTAATGAATCATAGCTTGGGGGAACAACATAATCAGAATAAACATGGCTATCCATTCGAACAAATGGGCCTCCAGATGGCAAGTATGATGTTATTCTTCCTGTCCATAAGAAAGCAGAGGAGGTGTTTAAAATATCGAACTATTAGACCAAGTCTTTCCATTTCCTTCCTAATCCTTTGGTTGTTTGAAAACCGCATCCAAGGGTAGAAATTGAGGAAAGAATTATGAGTATAAACTTCAAAAGAAACGATATATTATATAATGTTAATATAACATGAAGCTTACACCTAATAAAGTTGGCAAAAAGAGCATGCACAAGCTTGAATGATTGCAGTACAGAGGAACAACAGAAAACTTTCAAATACAAGGCAAAAATGTAAAGGCTCTGATGGCAGCAAGTACCAAAAATGAACCTGTTGCAACAATAATTTACACAAAAACACAAAACACAGACTATATGTATACCTGGTCCAGGTCTGAACCCTTTAAATGCATCTTCTGCATTGATACGACATTCAATTGAATGCCCTCTGAGCACAATATCTTCCTGCAAATCACAATTTATGAGCAGTTGAATATATTGTGTTTCACACTCCAAAACTTTTAGATGAAACATTTCATTTCAATACCTGTTTGTAACGAAGTTTTTCACCCATAGCTACACGAATTTGTTCTTCAATCAAGTCAACAGAAGAAATCATTTCGGTTACAGGATGCTCCACCTAAGTTCAATCGATGAAGATACATGTTTAGCAGTACTTCTAATTAATCCACTAAAAGGTTATTCGTAAATCAGAGTTCCCAATCCTTATTCAACCTGGATTCTAGTGTTCATTTCCATGAAGTAGAAGGAACCTCTTTCATCCAAAAGAAACTCAACAGTTCCTACACCAATATAACCAATAGATGCTGCCGCAGCAACTGCTGCATCACCCATGGCCTTCCGTAACTCTGGTGTCAATGCTGGAGAAGGTGCCTCTTCTAGAAGTTTTTGATTACGTCTCTGTAAAGTCACATTCAACAACATTTTATGTCAATAAGCTAGTTATTCTTTCTACTAACAATTAAAAGGAAAGAAAAAGCAAGACAATACAGAACGTTGTTCTCCCAAAAGATTTTTTAATATTTGGCACATCATATTGCAGCACAGATTTGAGAAATAGTCACCAGCCGTGTTGCCCATATAAGCATATTTGCACCTCTTAAGTAAAGGATGAAATATTTGGAGGCTATTATAATGAGTAAGATGCTTTAATTTCCAACAGGAAATGGTGATCAGATCTGTTTGAGAACCAGAGTTGATGAAGCCATGCAAAATTAAACTTATTTGTTTTCACATTTATAAATTCAGTAAAAAAAAAATGAAGGATTTTCCTTTTAAAACTTTAACTATTTTCTTCTAGGGGCAAAATTGCAATTTTCCAAGTTATCTTCCCAGATTCTAGCGGGAAAGTTTTCCCTCGAGCCCAAATTGTTATTTAGGCTCCATTTATGTGTTACTTTGGCTAGTTAGTTTTACTTTCACAAAGTTGGTATAGAATATAAAATAATAATAATAATAATAACAATAATAAAAGAGATGATTATATTTGTTAATAATGAGCAAAGTTACAAATGAAACATCAATTTAAGCATAGCTTTTTCATAAAATCATAAAATCCTGCATTTTGTTATTCATGAAAATTAAATTTTTAATTTTTAATTCTTCAAGAATTTTTCTTACTTTCACATCCAAAGCACGTTTTGCTTCGTGCCTAAACCAAGCAACAAAAGTAACAACCGAACAAAACCTTCCCTTTCCACTACTTAAATTTTCCCCTAGGCACCCTAATCTAACAGGCCCAGGATCAAAAACAGGTTTTCATAAATAAGTCATTGGATTTCATGTGCTCTCCTTACTTTTTCAGTAGTTAAAACTTTGTGGTATGAATCCTAGGTCTAATAGATTTAGTCCTTGTCTAGAACCATTGTGACTCAAATCTGTAGATTTCATTATGGTTTTGATAATTGAAATTATGAGCATTTTGGCTGATTTAGGAATGAATGCCCAGAACCACTCATCTTCATTCAAACCAAAATTACATTCCCTTTCTTACAACTTTCAACCCTAATTCCGGCCCCAAACTTCCTTTAAATTTCCACCAGTCAAGCACCTCTTTTAACCACTAAATCCCTAATTGCTGATTGTCTTGCTGCCCAGAATGTCAAGCAAACTTCTTCAGTTTCACCATTCTTTCAACATAAATCTCAATTGATTCAATCCCAATTTGATTCCTAAACCCTAAACGTAATTCCTATAAGAGCCACAAGTCATAAGATTCCTAGTTTTCCAACACTAGTCCTCCATACACGCAATTAGGCTAGCCTTTTCAAATCTCTCTGACATCAAAACGAATTTGAAGGAATGGAGAAACTTTGAAAATCTAATGCGTAGTTACAGATAGTTTTGACTTCCCAAAGAACTTCAGCCTTCATTTCGAGTAGCTCTTTTCTATTTATGGTGAAAATGGATTTCTTTATAAATTGGTTTGGTAATACAAGATGCAGCAAAGTTTGAAAGGACTAAGCATGGTAATCAGTACCTGGATGCTGCAGTCGCGCTCACCAAAGTGAACAACATTACCATATTTATCTGCAAGAACCTGCAAAACCGTAAAATAGAGCATAAGAAATTTAAAAACTTGCATGCAGTCTCTATAAAAGAGAATATGAAGCACAGGGCAGTGTGGCTTAACCAAGGGTCAGTATTCAATTCATGCCTCAAGTCTTCCAACAGATGAGGCCATCAATGAAAGCTAAGGAAACTATAACATATTCTCCTTGCACATATAATGTTGCATATGACAAATTATATAATGTTGCCAAGAAAAGATTCTAGCTATAAAGAAGCACAACACTAGAATGCTCTCCAGGTTTACATCCTTAAGAGTGATTCAACTCCATGAAGAGGAGGAACTTATAAAAGTAAGGATTAGTTACCTGAAACTCAATGTGCCTTGGATTTTGAACGTACTTCTCCAAATAAACTCCATCATTTCCAAATGCAGCAGCAGCTTCACTTTTGGCTTGCTGTAAAATGTAGAAACCAAATGAAAACTGAGTACATACATTTTGTTTAGATAATGCATACTCCAATCTTTTCGGAAAATATTGATTTATATTGATCTATGCGATCTAACTAGCATTTTAGAGTATATATGAAAAATAAACTGAACATTTCATGCCACAAGTATAAAAAATATTGATCAAGAATCGATGTGAAATGTCAAAAAATTTAAGTAATTGTCTGGTAGAACAAAGAAACATTCCTAAGAACAATAGTTCCCTCAAGTTAGTATATGAAATCAAGGTGAAATATGGTAGGATTAGAAGTCCTAAACGAAGTTGCTGGTCATTCTTCCATTGACTTCAGTTAAGTACTATTGATTTGAAAAATCAATATTTAATGTTACTAGGGTTTCTTCATTCCGCTGAAATGGCAAGTTCCTATTACCATAGTGTAACTGACTGCTTCATGCAGCCCTTTGGGTCAAAATTATCATGGGGCAGTTGGACTGGATAAAATCATAAAGACAGAAATGTGCAATAACGATCACAAATATAGAGATATAGAGGAGATAGTTAAGTCTCTCTCTCTCTCTCTCTCTATCTTTACTTTGTTGCTTCCCAGTGGCTTTTAGGTTTGCTTCCTTCACAGGTTGCAAATTGTCTCAAATGATTATGTCTACTCAGAACAAGGGGATTAAGCCAATATAAAAAAGGTTGCACAATATGATTCTCAAAATGAAGGCAGACTTTACTGAGCCCTTCAGCTTGGTGGTACCACCATGGTCCCACAGCCCCTTTTAGTGGGTCGGCAGCACTGCCGCAGGCCTGAGAAGAGATTCTAGTTCTGAAATCGACCACACCCAAAAAAAATAATAGACAAATAAACAAAAAAGGTTAAAGGAAACATTCAGTAGATCATTGAAGCATTTTGCTGATTTGTCTAGAGAATGGAATAGATCCTTTATTTTGTTTTTCTTCATTTTTCTCTCTATTTCTCAACAAATTTTGTTACTAACCCAAGCTAACCATTTAAAAATTAAATAAGATAAGGATCTATTCCATCATTTCTGCACTACCCCAGTAGGAAAATGGAAAAGAAGAGTCATGACTCATGAGCCAAATGGCAATTGACTTATGATTAATAAATGACACAAAAACTATAAACTTCAAAAGGGAGATATGTTAACTAAAATAGTTGGGGCAACTGTTATTTGAAGTAATACCTGCAGTAACTTCACAAACTCATCAGGCTCTTTAGCAAGACGCATTCCACGCCCTCCACCACCAGCTGTGGCCTTGAATACATAAATGAATAAAAAATAAATTACTAAAAGTTTACTGGATAAGCCGGATTTCAATGCAGTTTCACAAATAACCATACCCTCTCAGCATTCAAAATCATATTTCCTAGCTGCATTTTGACCATAGTGCCAGCAAAAAGAATACAAGATTCTTGATGCATCTTTTATCAAAGAAGCAAAATTGAACCCCTAAAATGTCTTGCACAATTAAATGAACATCTAATAATGTTCAGAATGGGATCAACAACAGGTAAGACTTTGCAATGATTTTAAAGAAGTTAAAGCCAAAGCAAAAGTGAAGTTTATGAACCCTGCTTGGATAGGATTCAAAAATCAAAAGATTTTGTTTTAAGAAAAAGAAAAATGAACGATTTTAGATTGTTATTCTTGGCTCTGCCATACATGGATGTCAATTCTTCCTATGAACAAGTTTGTAATAATTTTAGGCTGCTTTTCCAATCAATATGCATGCCCACTAGATTTGTTTCTTTTTGAACACTTAACCCTCTGCTTAATAAGGAAAAAAGAATTAATTGAAAAATTAAACAAAACTTTCTAAACAAAAACTAAGTTAGCTAGAAAAGGTGCCAAATTTCCGTATTCAGCCAGAAAATTATACTGATAATAGACCATATATTGATTGTTAGGGAAAAGAATATTCACCTTGATCATCACAGGAAAGCCAATGTCATGTGCAAGCTTGATTGCTTCCTCTGTACTCTGAAATAAACAGAAAGTTAACCAAGGCACTGCAAGCTGACCACATAAATACTATGTTCAAGGTTGTACACACAAACAATTGGCCAAATATAATACCTGTAACAATCCATCACTTCCGGGAACAGTAGGAACACCTGCATTCTTCATTGTTTCTCGGGCAGTCGATTTGTCACCCATAACACGGATACTGTCAGGCTGCCAAAGCATAGCCAAAATTCATTTCTTCAAATTAGAACGAAGGATAAGCTAAAACCAAGAAGTATCCAAGCAGGAAAAATGGGCTAAAAGAATAACATCAGTGTCTAGAACCCATCAATTACATCAACTTAGCCATTCACAGTGCAGATAAAAATCTCCGATGGATATTTTATCAGCAGAACAAATTAGAAGAAAAAAAATATATATTCTAGATGCAATAAAGGACACCATGTCTGGTAATTTGCTTGCCAAACAGATAATTCATTTTGTAGTCATCAATTTTAATTAAATTCTAAAAGCAAACGACTCCAACTTGGAGAAGAGACTAAAATAAATGCTCAAAGCGAAGTCATAAAATCCTGACATACATCGGTCCCCCCAGCCAATATTCAGATTCTAGATAAAAACATCAGAAGTGAACATTCAGTGTCAAATATTGGCGCCAAACTAGGGGAAAAAAGAACCAAAAAAAAAGAGATGAATCCTCTTATAACTGGATTTATGAACTGCATGTAAATATAACTAACTGAAATATGGAGTAATTAAAACATATGCTTAGAGCAAAATTTGATTTTACTATCCATTTCAAAACTGAAATTTGTTTTATGTTGTGCTAGCCCCTTATTTACCATATAATTAAAGGTTATAAGGAATTATTTGAGTACCAAAACTAAGTTCATCAGCCTCATTACAAAGCAGAGGTTGCAATTCTATATATCAATATTTAATCCACCATATGGACAATTTATTATGCACATTCGCTAATTTTGAGCATGAAAATGCCATATTAAATTACTTATTCCAATTAATTAGGAAAAAAATAGGTTCCAATAATAAAAGTATTCTTACATGAATAATAGTTGTGTACTTACATTAGGCCCAATAAAATTGATTCTGTGATCTCTGCACATTTCCACAAACACAGCATTCTCAGCAAGGAAACCATATCCGGGATGAAGCATAGTACAGTTACGGCTAATTGCGGCAGACAGGACATTAGGAATCAATAAATACCTGAAAAAAGACAGTTGAACATACAAATTATGCTGTTATCAGTGCTAAAACTGAATAAATATGTAAATACAAGTCAAACAAGGAGCATCTGACATATCCAGGAAGTAAAAAAAAACAAAATTTCATAGTCAATTTTGTTCTAAAAGCTAAGAGAATTATGATAAAAGCTGGAAAAAAAAATAAAAAACCCATAGAGGCTCAAGTTATGACTACTCACGATTGACTGCTTGGTGCTTCACCTATACAAACTGATTCATCAGCCAATTTTACATGGAGTGCATCCTTATCTATTGTTGAGTAAACTGCAACACAGGGAATTCCCATCTCATGAGCTGTTCGGATCACACGAACAGCAATTTCTCCTCTGTTTGCCACTAGGATTTTCTCAGCACGGCATGTAGCACCAAACGCTCCTCCACGCTTACTAGATTTACATTTAACTTGGGTTGCCTGAGCTTTCTGCTTAGGAAAGCTGATCCTGCTTCCCACCATAAAGGTACATTGGGAACTCCTAATACTTCTACTTCTCCCCAAGAATAAGCCCTTCATTGGAAAACAACAAAAGTAACTTTACATGAGAAAAAAGGAAGGCATGACTTTGCTTAACAATCTGTAAAAAGGATTGGAGATTTGGCAGAATTGAAGTATTCAGCAGAAGGAACAAAGTAACGATTCAGAAAAAGAAACTATGATTCGAAAGAGCAGAGAAACTTACAGGAGGTGAGGTGACAGATTTGCACATAGTCATCGAAGCATCCATTGCCATAGCGAAAAATGCCTGCAATAACAAATACCCATTTAAGCCACATACACAGCGAACATATCCAAGCATAAAAAAGCAACTGGATCTTAATTCTAGTGTAACGCTGAGAATCAATGAAAGAAAGAAAGGAAGAAAGATACCAGCAAATTAGAGGTGAACAAGAATCAGACAACGTAGTGTAGTGAAAGAAAAGTAAAAAGAGTAAGAGTTAGAGGAATGGAGAAAGTAAGAGGAGAGATATGGAGAAGATGTCGATAGAAACGAGGGCGAGGGTAGTGTTAAATGTTAGATCGAATACTCCGCCTAGATGGTTGGGACAGCCCACCTTACCTTGACTTTTCTCTACGGTTAATGTCTCTGCGCTTCAATCCATTCTTCCAATGCCTTTACTTAGTAACTATTAACCTCCAATATAACATATATGTAAATATAAAAATATTTTAAAATTTAAATAATATAAATTATTAATATATTAAAATTTATATAAATATAAAAATATTTTAAATATTATTATAATTAATAAAATATATAAATATATTCTGAAAACATAAATTATGAATTTTGACGTGCAGTCATGCACGCGATTGTTTCGAACTCGTCAAGTAGATGACTGCAATCCCACCCCAAGCAACAACCAAAATTACCGCAATCACAACCTTTCCCATGCCTTCACAAATTTATCATTCACAAATACCACTCAACTTAATAATCTATTCTAATGATAATAATAATAATAATAATAATAATAATAATAATAATAATATTTATAATCTATAATATACGATATATAAAAATATGAATGTGAAATTTTTTGGATTGATAAAAATGGTTATTATTATTCATTAAATTTTTAAATTGTCATTGTAATTTTTTAATCAAATTTGTTCAAATTATAAATAACATTTAATTTAATTAAAAATTTTTGTTAATTAAAATTATTTTATTATGTATAATAAAGATTTAAGGTTACATCAAATTTCTTTATTTTCATAGGTCTAATAAATGAGCATTCTATAAAATTTACTTATTTATAAACATATAATTATATGTTTAAAAAATTTATAAAATAACAAGAACTCACATGTTAAGTACGTGATAATAAATACTAATATAATATTACACAAGCAAGTAAGTAATAATCTTTTGAATTGATGAAAAGAATTATTATTATTATTATTCACTATATTTTAAATAATCATTATAAATATTATTTATCATTAGTCGTATTTATCTAATTTCATTAAATGGATTAATTTGATAATAAAAAAAATTAAAATTTGCATTAATTTTTTTAACTTCATAATTAAATTTATTTTTATAGTAAAAATAATAAATGTTATAATAATTTAATATAATTTATACATGAAATAAATTTTGCATGTTAATGCAAAATTTAATTAATATACACTTTTATTTATTTTAAAATGTACAATTATATATTTAAAATAAATAAATCAATGAGCATTGATATATAGCAACAAATGCTATTGAGTATCTATTTACTTTTCTCATATAAAGCTTGTCTTCTTTTCTTTTTTTTTGGGGGGGGGGGTGGAGGGAACATGGTTAGATTGAATAATGTGAACAATTTCGGATCCCCATTTAGATATTGAACCACAAATCATCACCAACTTAACCCATGGCCGGCTGTCTAATTAGTCCAAGGAAGAAAAATGGGTGCATTGCATGCTGGAGATCTATAATTTGCAGATGTTTCCTTTGAAGTTCTTAAGTTGACAACCCAAACGCCATCTAAATCTTTGAACTTGGTTTCTAAATATATGACTATTATCCCTTTTTAAAAATTGTTTTAATGTTTTTTTTTTCAATAATCTATATACTTGATGATGATCATGCTTGTTTGTTTATTCTAAATAAATCTTTCCTCATTTTTCTTGTTGCTGCCATTGTACATGTTTAGTTATGATCATGTTTGTCTAATCAATTTTTTTAAGCATTCACAAATTCAATTATCCATGTTTCTCAACTATGGACCACCTATTTTATTATGGACACTATTTGTATTGAATTTTGAAGATAATGTCTCTTTTGTATAATCTTTAAATACCACCCAAAAAAAAAAGAGAAAACAACTCTTGCTATTAAAAAGCAAATTAGAAAGATTTGGATGGTTAAATTATGATTTGTTCCAACTTCACGGATGCTTCCCACTTTTTTTTTTTTTACTATTTCGGTTTCTAATAATTTTTAAGCTTGATTGTGTGTGTGTGTGTGTGTGCATGATTGTCATGTTATGTGTGTGTATATATATATATATATATATATATATATATAAGATGTTTAATAAAAATAATGAAAAATGTTTTGATTATTTGGGAAAAAGGGATAAATAAAAATTGATGATGAAAAAATCAGATCGGATCAATTAGTCAAACTAGTTCAAAAGAATTGAAGATCAATCTAGTCTAGTGTTATGTATAGAATTGATTGATGTTTAAACTGGCTGAACCAATAAAAAACCGTTTTTATTTTTTTTAATTATTTTTGTAAGTGATGACATTTGAACTCATAGTCGCTATGTTAAAATGCATATTCTTGTTAATTATTTACTAAATTTAATACTTATTTAATATTAAAAATATTTTTAAGATTTAACATTATTTTAATTCAAACTAACCAATTCAACCGATCCATTGATCATACCGATTAAATTGATAATCGAAGGTTACATTGGTTTGATATCTAATCTAATTTTTTTAACATCGATAAAAACCAAAAGGCTCCAAGATATGTCGTGAAATGTCATCCTTTTAGATATATTTCATCTCATCAATTATGGTATGTAATAAAGGTAACTCAATAAGGTTTCAACTAAAAATAATAAAAATTTCCTAGAAATTTTTTTGGTGGCTGAATAATTAACCAAAAACAATTTTGGTCGCTGGTTTGATTAAAATAGAAACAAAGGTGCTGTTATTTTCAGTTTCATGGACTGTTTTGACAACCTTAAGTGGGGCTCCTACGTGTGACTTCTTGGAATTCTAATACCACTATATTAAGGTTAAAATCTATGGGATCTAAAACAAGGCATCTAATGCCCACTTTTCAGATATAATAAGTTGATTTAACAATAAAAATTTTATCAAAACCAAAAAATTCAGAATAACGTAGTGGAACTTATCGAGCAACATCAACGAATCATCTTATAAGACTTTGACCGATCTGCTCATAACAAGAAGGAAAGAAATCTGATTTCATACCTCAATTCGAAAAGGTCCATCTTCTTGGATTAGAATAAACTTCGCTTTGATCTTGTACATCAAACCTAATTGTCACAAACCAATGTTGTTCACATGTCCAGCTTCTAATGGCGATCCACACAGGTGACTTAGAAATCCTTCATAAGGAAAAGACTTCTCTATAACAAAATTTGTGCTAGCGGATTGGGTTTCAAAAACCTTACCCAAGTACTCTCTCTATGCTCCAAAATCATGAAGATCGAAAAGGAAACGAATTTTTGCTAAGACATTTTGGTAATTTATCCTAAAACTGAGTATTTTATGATCACTGGGATGCTTTCATGATGAAGGTGCATAAAGGGTTAGATTTATCTTTTTATGATATTTTCGAGTCTTTTAGGGTTACTGAGATGCTTTCACGATGATGGTATACCTTAAAGATATTTTAGTATTTTTACCAAAAATTGAATCCTTTAAAGTTACTAAGATACTTTCATGTCGAAGGCGTACTTTAGGGCCATTATGGTCACTTTGACAACTTTAAGTTTTTGGAGTCTAGTTTCGTGCTTTTTGTCAAAACTAGGTCTTCTGATAAATATTATTATTTTTCATAAAATCAAGATATTTTTAAGGCAATTTCTTCAAGTTAAATTAGTTCATGGAATCGCTCCTAGTATATGAGAGAGGTTCTATAGATTAGTTTGGTAATGAGAAAATTGTGATTTTTTTAATTTGTAAAAATAAAACCTTTCGAATTCCTTTGGCTCTCCGGTGATATGCGAAAGATATTTTGATTTTTAAAGCCTATCATATTCCTTTGACTCTCTGGTGGGGTGCAAAAGATATAATGATAAAACTTTTCGTGTTCCTTTAGTCCTCTAATAGGGTATAAAAGATATTTTAGCTTTCAAAAATATTACAAACCTAATTTTTTTTATACGGAATAATATATTTATTTTATAAAATTTTTGTTTTGATATATGGGAATTGTAATTAAAGATCAAATATCAAATATCAAAATTGAATAAAAATCAAATTTTAAGTTAACATGTAATTAATAAGGATCTGATTACCGAGCATCATGAGAATGATCGATCCTTACTCATGATTGTAACCAACTCTCGAACACTTTCATGTGATCT
>JBBYHO010000008.1:1259014-1269531 GCA_038382025.1 Adansonia gregorii | reverse complement strand
TTGATATTATAAATAAATTTATTTATAATTTAGATAAAAAAATAAAAAGCAATGGTGGTGGCAATTTGGTAGTTTTAGGTGGAAAAGGAGGGACATTGAAGGGAGTTGTTGATACAGTGAAAAGTGGAAAGTGGTTAATAATAGCAGCGGAGGGACGCGTAGATCTGTGCCACATAGACGAAGTCCAGGGTCTCCAAAACTCGAATTTCCAAAAATAGAAAATATTATAAAAATGAAAATTCAAAATTCTAGTGGTTATTGTCAAAGATAATATATTTATAAATATATATATATATATGAAAAAAAAACCAATTGACCAGGTCATTTCGTGATGGGCCCCCTTTTAGTTCTCCTCCTGGATTCCCTACTACGCGTCAGCACGCTTACACTTCAGTTAGCCGCTTGATCAATTGACGATTTTAAACAGTCTCCCACTAAAAACGTTTCGCCGGCCGTCCACCTCAGCTTTTTGTAACTAATTTTATGTTTTGTCGTATGATTAACTGATTGATTGATTTTAAGACAAGATATGTAATGTGGTGAGCCCCAGCACAAGGGGGCTTAGCTGGCAATTCAGACGGCCTGGATTTTCCTTAGATTTTAATTTATCATTCATGATTTAGGCCAATAATTTTAAAGTATAATCAATATACACCATTTATTATTGAGTTGATGACTTAGAGGAGCCTCTCAACTTTTTGTTTAACTCGGTCTTTTGGTTGCCAAAAACATTAATTTTCTATATATATATATATATATATTTAAATTTACATTTAATATTTTAATTTTATTAAATAAAAAAATAGCATTTTCTTATAAATATCACCTTGACATTAACTAACATTTCTAATAATTAAATTCAATTAACATCAAGAATTATGAGGGTAAATTTTTTTTAAGTTATTGAATAAAAAATTATCTTAGATAAAATATTTAAATTCTTTATAAGAAAATTGTCACAATTTGCATGAGTAGGGTAATGCATTCTTCTAGGGTATGTTTGAATGTAAGATTCGGATAAAAAAATTAATTTAAATCAAGGTTATCAGAAGTCGCAAAAAAAAATAATTTTTGTTTTTGGTTAAAAGTAAGGATAATGTGTCAAATGGAAATTTAAGTATAAAGAGGTGATTTTTTTTTAAAATCTTTTGAAATTCCAAATAAAAATATGCTTTTTTTCCTCAAAAATTTCCTCACTTTACCTTCACATGACTCACTATAAAATACAAAATTGAAAAAAAATACCATTTTATTTAAAAAACTAAAATATCAAATATGTTTTTATTTAAAAAAACTAAATGATATATTTACCTTTAATTTTATACATATTACTATTTCATTTGTTATTTTATCAAATTTCTAATTACGTCAATATAATGAACCGCACGAGTTTTAATGACATTAAATTTTTATAGCATCAGTTTCAAATATATTCGATGATAATAGACATATGAATCAATAAACATAAGTTTTTTTGTGGTTAATATACTAAATTTCACAGATAAAGATAATGCAATGGTAATTAATCTTATGATTTGATAATGCGCCATGTGCCTAGTTCCAACTACTTATGTATGTAAGCAGAAGGAAAAAAACGCGTTTTGTGGGAATATTTTTGGAATTCACCAATCACCAGCCCTCTTGGCCTTCTTTGTCAATTGTCATGAGGTCACGCTAAGCTTGTTTTTTTTGTAGTGTGGTCACTAATGAATTCGAAATATTGAAAGGTTTGGATATGGGGCATGGTTGGTGACAACAAGAGAACTGTGGTAAGAGACTCTAAAATTCCATAAAACCGGTGGGACTCAAAAGTGCCAATTGATCTTGAAGCACAGATTACCCCATCTCACGTGACGCTTGTTCAGCACCCGATCACTTTGGGTTTCGATGCTTCGAGTTCGGTGACATCATTAATGCGGCAATGACCATGCTTTCTAACTTCCAGACCAATTAAAAGTTAATAATACAATCATACAATTATTATTAATATCTTATTTTAAAGAAAACTTAATATATAATATGAAAAATGAATTTAATATATTTTGGTAAAATTTTTAAACTTTATAAATATATTTTAATCTTTTAATTTTATTTTTTGAAATTAAAAATTTTATTATTAATATATTCTTATTAAAGATGAATTAATATAATATATGGCATTATTTTTATTTTTATTTGAGTTTGAAGCTTAATAATGCATAGGTGATTTAGATGAATATCATGATTATCACTTCTTATTTGTATTTACCTATTTGAGGGGATGGATTAAGATATTAAAAAACGAGCCAACTATGCTAATGTTCAGGTTTTGTTGCATTAAAAACCTTTTTCATGAACTTTACTAGACTGGATAATATTAAACACGATATGAAAAATATTCAAATACAAAATGATTTGAACATCAAACACAAAAAAGACGACATAAATACACTAATATTTCAAATTTTATTTAATATAAATTATTAAAAGATCAAAATTTATGTAAATATTAAATATTTTAAATATAATTATGATATAATAAAATACAAAAATACGATCACGATCCATACTCTGCTGCCAACTGTTTGGGCTGGGCTGGGCTGGGCGACAAGTTCAGAGTAAGGTTGGGCTTCGTGTTTAACAGGAAGTGCGTTCGGCTTTTTACTTAGCCCAATCCAGTTCAGTTGGATTGCAGTCCTTATAGATGCAAACTATGTATGGATCACTATGTATACCAGGCATGGCACTTGGCACGGTGATTGGAAAAAGCCGAGGAAAGTTACTTTTTAGACCACTGTTGGGGGACAGCTAATTTTGCTTGACGGATGTAATCCGAATTAAAACAAATTTAAATATAATATTTTGATTTGAATAATTTAATTTATTATTTAATTGATAAAAATATTTTTATTATAATTTAATTATAAAAATATATTATTAATATAAAATTATTTTTAATATTTTTAAATAATAAAATAAATTTATAAAATCATAAAAACTTAAATAAACTAAACTTACATAAAAAAAAAATTTAGTTTAAATTACAATCCAACCTCACTGAACTCATTAACGTTTCCAATCACTTTGAGAATGAGGTTATTTGCAAAAGGTCGCATCCCCCTCTGAGGACAAGGAGTCAGTGGGTCATCATTGCACATCCAGAAGACAAGATTTAGACCCAAAAGCTAAGTCTATGAATTAATTAAATTGATTTTTCGCCAATGACCCTATACAAGGGGCCTTCGTTTTAAAGTAAAAAAATAATAAGCAATTCCACAAGATTCTAATTTCCACTTTAGTTTTCCCCTTGTCTCCTCAGCCCTGACCATTGCTAGGCCTGCTTTTTTAAGAGAGATCACCGGTGGATGGATGGTTCAACTTCAAAGGTTGAACGCATGCCATTCGACAACAACACTTCAAAGGCCCCCGCCTTTTACTTGTTGCTGGTCTCCCAACTTCTGCCGTGACTACCGCAATCACTTGGTCTCATTGTTTTTAATGATAATTTTATGATAAGCCAGCCCCAAAGTCTATCCATTATAATTCAAGCTGCTTTGAAACATATACTTACAAGTGAACATGGGCATGAATCAATTCAACACTCAAAGCTTTTCCTTCGTACGGGAAAAATTTTAAATCATGATTTACTCATAGAGAAATGCTCAATTTTACGTGAACTATAGAATGACATACATGTGCTTACATCAACTGAATTGGTGAATAGTGCTGAATTTTTAATTCGAAGAGAAAGACAAAGAGATCGAGAGGTTTTTGAAAGCTAAATTTCTAATTGAAGAATAAGACCCCAAAAAGGATTGAGCAAGAAGGGTAAGATTGAATGGGCACCAAATAAGGAAAAAGGGTCCATGAGAGAAGCTTTATGGTGGGGGCAAGGTCTGAAGAAGAGTGAAGAATATTACTACTATGTAGTCATGTATGTGACAAAGAAGATATTGTTTAATTAAATTATAAATTAATGGTGAAGATTGAAGATAAAGAGGTTAAAACCCCATAAGGACCACATTTAAGCAATATATATATATATATATATATATTGGTAGAGACATTGCATCCTTGACTTAATAACTTAACCAAACCCCATGCTTTTAAAAGGCGAAGTCCCAGTATTTATTTATTTTTTCTTAAATTCCCAATGGTAGGGCCATTTTGCCACTCCATTGCTCCTCCTTAAAGCTAAGCATAATCATTCACACTTTTCAATTCTTCCCCCTCCTCCCTCCCCTAAAGGTCTTTTTTAAAAATGATTCGTATATTACTTTCAAAGTTTAGCTTGCGATGCATCCAAGCAAAAGTCATTTCTTCTCAAATTTTCACATCAAATGCGGTGAGATGGTTCACATCAATCATCAGAAACCCCTTTATATTATCGATCATAATATAATATATCTACGTATACTTTAAAAACGTTTGTCACACCTTAAAAGCCATATAAATTAAGAAATACCCAAGGTTTTATTTTAATGTTCTAACTAATCTTGATGTATCACAAGACGAAAAAAACCCCCTTTTTAAAATCATTGTTAGTGTACATTACACACTGCCCGTAATTGAGTATAATACAAATTAAGATAATTAACTAGTTTGCTAGATATTTTTTTGCTATTTAA
Organism: Adansonia gregorii; assembly: GCA_038382025.1. Classification (NCBI taxonomy): domain Eukaryota; kingdom Viridiplantae; phylum Streptophyta; class Magnoliopsida; order Malvales; family Malvaceae; genus Adansonia; species Adansonia gregorii. The sequence goes on along the minus strand of JBBYHO010000008.1, from coordinate 1,264,924 downwards.
TGCTGTTTTTGGATGATCGAAGGAACTAAGAACAAGGACACCTTAACGTATCAGAATCTATCAAAGTATCCCAAAACGATGCCAGATAAATAGGGAATGATTCTCCACAAATCTAATTCTTCAAAGATGTTGATTTTGGTATATACAAAAATTAAATCATTTTTAGAATATTATAGCAAGTTTTAAGACCTGATTAACATTTGGGTTGTAGGAATAACTACAGTTTTTCTTAAATATCAGAATGCAAGAAATCTATGTTGAAAGTTTGTGTTTCATATGGCACAAGATTGGAACATACGAAAAAAAAAACAACTAAAATTTGATTAAAACATTGAAAAGAGCCTAATTGTTATTGATGAGAAAATTTTATGATTAAATTTGAAGTTATGTTCACCCAAAACGGGATTTGAATTCATTTTGATGGGTCTTATCAAGGAGAGTTGTTGTTAATCAAATAGCTGATTGACTGTCTGGGATTAACCATGCTACGTATTGGGCATATCTTCCTATATAAATAAATACTATTTTTTAATTTTTAGTTTATGCTTAATCTATTGCTTCATCTATTTAACTCATTTAATTAATAAGCATTTAAGTTTTTCTTAAACTTACAAGCTTTAAAAATTTATCTGTTATTTGAATTAATACCTCGGCTGAACAGCATTTATCTTGTTAATAAAGCAAAAAAAAAAAAAAAGAGATTATAGAGCTATAGACTATACATGAATATCTCTAGATTTGTTAATAGATTTGGTTACGTTGTTGGAATGGGTTTCGAATAAAATTTTTTAATAATTTGGTCAGATTGACTTAGTCCGGCCCAAATTATATATTTATTAATATAATATAAAAATATTAACATAAAAATATTTTTAAATTTTTATTATTTTTTACACAATAATTAAAACTTTTGAATTGAAGCCAATTCAAACCTAAACAAAAGAATTTTAACTAAATTCAAATTACGGCCAAACAAACAACCTGGTTATGGACACCTCCTATTGTTATTTTTCACTCTTTTTCTCCTTTTAATGGAGAAATTAATCAGGAAAACTAAATATATTATGAAATTTATTTGATATGAAATTATAGATATGACTTGGAATTTCATGATGAGTTACGTGATGCAACCGTCATCAAGATTAGTGGAAATAATAAAGAAAAATAATATAATATAATATATAAAAAAATCATGATGATCATAAAGAATTAGAAATAAGGTCATGTCTTAAATAGTTGATATATAAGTATTATCCCATAAGTAAGTATGAAGAAAAACCAAAATTAAGTGATTTCATTGTCATGAAGCTCTCCAATTGTTTCCTAACTGAAAGAGAGTCTTGTATTACAATCATTCCCCTTCTGTTATAAAAATTTGTATTCCCACATCTCTCTCTCTTTCTCTGGATTCTTCATAAACGGTCTTAATTTGGACTTTCCTGTAAAGATCTTATCACCTTATAAGAACTCCTCATTAATATATAGTATAGTTAGCTGTAAATAAATTTATCAACTTTCATTTTTCTTAGCAGTAATCTTGTTTTCTACAGGAGTTTACCTTGTAATTAATTCTTACATTTGCAGAAATCCCATTTGGGTATAGGTGGTTTAGATATATATATATATATATATATAAGATTCTAGAATTTATCTGTTCAGAGTTGATTACTTGTATTTATAAAAGATTAAAAGCTATACCATGAAAAAAGCAGAGAAAAATATGTTTATACTGGTTTTCCTTGTGAATGAAAACCTAGAAAACTTAAAAATATTCAATCAAGTTGATCATCATGTTTATAGTTAAATAGGGTGATCACCAATTATTTTTAAAATATTCAAATTAATATAAAATGATTTAATTTACATATTTAAATTTCAATATGTTTCTTTACGTGTAAACTAAATGAATGACTAAGATAAATTTATATATGAACTCAAATGTAAAAGAAAGATACAAGCTGAAGAAGAATAAGACCAGCAAAACATAATTCCATGGATAATAAAATACTAAATAGAAAAAATATTAAAGATAAATATAATTGTTTAATTAAATTGGATGAGTGATTATCACAAAAACTTAAGAGGAAATAGTCCAGTTATTATATTTGCAAAGGGATTGGTATAAATTTGCATCTTGCTAATAGTGCAGTCCGACATGATTAATAGTAATATTATATAATTTCTGCTTTTTGATTAGGAGGTGGGAAAAAAGGAAAAAAAGGAAACAAGCATCTCGAAACCTTTCTCAGGATTCAAAAAAGTGTTGTTTAATAGTTTGCTGTCACCCTTTTCTGGGTATAATGAACTAATTTCATTTGTATTAACTTCAACAAATTATTCCTTCAGAAATATTAGTAACATTATCTTTATTTTTTGGTAACTAATCTTCTGCTTAACACTGTGATAGAAATTAAACATATAATTAATCTTAATTATTGAAACTAAAATTTCAATGCTGTAATATATATTAGTATAACATAAATATACGACGCAGTTTTATGTATATATATATATATATATATATATAGTCACACGTACGTTGTAATCATTTATGCATTTGGTTGTTAAAAGTAATTGATAATAAACATTCATTCACAGGTAAGAACAGTAGATAGAGTAAAAAAGAGGACAAAAAAAAAAAAAAGAGTGAAGGGAACAACCGGCAAAAGATTTTGAAAGAATTGAATGAAAGAAGAGTACGTGAAACATGGGTTACGTAATACAAGTCTACGTAGAAAATGGTAAACTCTTATCGCGCTGTGAATAGATGCCGATGAAATGTCCTTTTAAGGTTAGATGAAAAAAATGTTTGGGGTCCCCCTTTGAATAATGGACCCCATCCGGTTTTCAATGTCGGCATTTCATCATTTTGTACTTCCTTCTTCTCCTCCTTGATACTTTTAAATGGGGGTTGTGACACAACCTCCACTTATTGCAAATCCCAAGAACTATAGTCTTTTGTAATCAAAATTTTTAGTAAGCAAAAGATAGAGAAAGCAAGGGGGTTGTGGGGGGAGTCAGGCATAATTACTTGATAATTCAATAAAGAAGAAAGGATAGTTTTTTATCATCCGAATCAAAATTACTTGATGGGTCACCATTCTTGCTGCAATCAACAAAAGGTTAAGAGAGGCCTTTGGTCCCCTGAGGAAGATGAAAAGCTCATTCGATACATCACCACTCATGGCTATGGGTGTTGGAGTGAAGTCCCTGAAAAAGCCGGTGAATTATATCACTGCTCCACACACACACACACACACACACACACATATATATATATATATACACATGAAACTCTTTTTTGTTCCTTTTGATAAGCGTTTTGATGCATGTTCTTCATTTTTTTTTTTTTTTGCAGGTCTTCAAAGATGTGGGAAAAGTTGTCGGTTGAGATGGATAAATTATTTGAGGCCTGATATTAGAAGAGGGAGGTTTACACCTGAGGAAGAGAAGTTAATTATTAGCCTCCATGGGGTTGTAGGGAACAGGTTTAAGATCAAATTAACTTTATCTGCACTTTCTTTTATTTTTACTTTAAATTAAGTTGCATAAATTCTGGGTTAATGGTGCCGACTGCTGTCAGGTTCCAGTTATGTTTGTTTCGTCCCTCTGAAATTCTTAAAGAGCTTCATTTGCTGTGTTGAATTAAGAACTTGAACAGTTAAAGATGAAAATAATTAAACAAACTTCAATATCAAGTCTTCTGTTTAAATGTCAAGATTTTTTGTTTTTAAGTAATGGTTGGAAGAAGCAAACTCCGTGACTACTGTTTTAAGTAGTTGCTAAAGCAGCTGTCATCGGCATTTCAAGGGCATTAAAAAGGCAATATCAGATGTTGAAATGCACAAGTTTTCATCTGGAAATCACATGTTTAAACATCTCCAAAATTCTTCATTATCTTTCCGTAATTTCCCTTCTTTCCCATTAAGCGAACGCGTCGATTTCTTTTCCTTTTGTACAAGAACTATACTTTCTCCCATTTCTACTTCAACTTAATTGATTAATATTTCATATTAGCCGAGCCTACTGCATGTTTTTTCTCGATATTATTCAATTTTCTGATATGTCCGAGGAATTATTGCAGATGGGCTCACATTGCAAGTCACTTGCCTGGAAGGACCGACAATGAGATAAAAAATTACTGGAATTCTTGGATCAAGAAGAAGATACGAAAGCCTTCAGCTCCACCAACACACGCTGCTCCCTGCAATACCGAGAATTCCCAGCTAAATTATGCTTCAAACCAACTAGAGTTAGTAAATCAGGACTTGTCGACAACAAGGACACTTCCTAGTACTCAAGAGCCCCTATTTGCATCTCCAGCAGCTCCATTATTTATGTTTGACACAACTCCACTTGATGGGATTCAAGATGCTAATATAAGAGGAGAGCTTTTTCATGAATCAGCACATTTAAACACCGAGACTTGGAATCTCAATCAGCTTCAAGTTCAAGCATTTCCGCCATCAACTTCTTTCACAACCGGCATGGACACGAACAATTATTTGCCACCATTGGTGGAGAACATTGAAAACATGGTGGTGCCCGTTGAAGTCCAATCTTGCACCAGCATTGATGAGGAAGGTGAAATAACACTCGAGTGCTTGCAGAGGCAGCAGCAGGAGTTGAATGAATGGGTTGAATCCCAGCAGTGTTCAAACTTTCTGTTCTGGGATAACATAGAAGGGCAACTTGGTGTTGAAGCAATACCACCACCATCTTCATCATCATCGAATATGGGAACCACACTATCTTCTTTCCCTTCATCTCTATAATTTATTAATGGTGGTGAAAAAAGGAAAAAAAAGGCTGAGTTTACTTTCAAAAATGTTCCAGGCTTTTGAAAGAACAGTTTGTTTTTCTTTTCTTTTCTGCTTCTTTTTTTTTAATTTTTTTTTTTGTAACTTTATTGGTCGTGAGCTTGTGAAAATGTGAGGGAATGCAACAAAAGTCTGCATGATTTTTTTTTCTTCTTGGTGTTTGGAGACAGAAAAGGGAAGAATAAAAAGAAATGTAACAGCCAGGAAAAACAAAGGTTTGATTCTAATGAGAGATAGCTCTTGTTAATTTGCTAGCTCCAATTCATTCTTTTGAATATTCCAAGATTTTACGATCCTTGGTAGTAGTAACCAATGTGCATGGGGTGGACAGCTACAAATCTACAATTACTTTCTAATTAAGAACGTTTGGATTTTTTTTCCTGTACTGTGCTGTAAATTAAACTCTGCAAGTATATATATATATGTATATATATGTACATATATATATATATATAAATAGATAATATTTGCAAGCAGCTGACCAGAAAATTTGTGCACTGATCTTGACTGCTGACATTTTCTATAATAACAATAACGATCTCTGCATGCATACAATATGGAAGTTCTTGGATTTTACAGTTTGATATCATAGCTTTCGACCAAAAAAAAAGGACAAAAGGAATACAATATAGTGAGACACTAAATTGAGAAAAATACGTTCAAAGACAGCATATAATTTTCATAAATGAATAGACATGTTTCACTGTAGCCGCATGCGTAAAAACTACAACTTACGTAGTACAGTTATTTTGTTTGTCTGTTTTTTTTTTTTTTTTTTGAAGAACCGGGGTGCCTTACTGTTCGTCCTTTGCGTTATATACATCATCCTTGTCGGCATTTCATTTTTCATCACTTATTCTTGTCAACAGTTCGATGTAGAGTTTCCTGCGATATTATCACAACTTTTTAAGAAAACTGAAAACAATTCTTGGAGTTTAATATTCATGTAATAATTCCAGGCCAAGATTCCGCATGTTTTTATTGCTACAAACTTGGTTTAAATATCAACCATGAAGCACTTTTGTCTCTCTAGAAAGATAATGGTGTGTGTGTGTATGTATGTGTGTGTGTGTGTATATATATATATATA
>JBBYHO010000008.1:1222000-1242038 GCA_038382025.1 Adansonia gregorii | reverse complement strand
AAACAAACCCAGTTCGAGAAACAAAAGGGATTTTTTCACTTGGTTTCAAGCTTAGCAGTTGCTGAGGTTGTAAGAGGCAAAGAAAAGAGGGGGGTGGGGGCAAAAACATTAAAAAACGGAAATGGCAAGTACAAAAGAGTCAAGGTCAGAGGGAAGCAATATCAAGGGAGTGCAGACTCATGGAGGCAAATATGTTCAGTACAATGTGTTCGGTAACTTGTTTGAGGTTTCCAGTAAGTACGTGCCTCCTATTCGCCCAATCGGGAGAGGTGCTTATGGTATTGTTTGGTAAGTTTTTGAGTTGTTTATTTATGGCAATTTTAATGTTTTTCTTGAAATATTTGATGGGTTCTGTTCTTTTTGTGCTTGATTGATTCTCTTATGGGTATGCTTTTGTTGGATCATAAAAAAGTTGGTTTCCTTTTTCCTCCCTGTTGTGGGTTTAAGAAAAAAAGGTTTTGTAAGTTGTGGTTTTGTGCATTATATGTTATAAGTATCAAAGTCAAGCAAACATCTGATTTTAATGTTTTGCTCATGCCTGTAAAATATCTTTACAAAGCTTTCTTGTGTTTTCACATACGGCTTGGCATGTCGATGCTTTGTCACTGCGGCAGTGAATTACGTGACTTCTTTTTTTTTTTCTTTCTTTTTCTTTTTCAGTGCTGCCGTTAATTCAGAGAACCACGAGGAGGTTGCTATTAAGAAGATTGGCAATGCATTTGATAATAGGATAGATGCCAAAAGGACATTGAGAGAAATTAAGCTTCTTTGTCATGTGGACCATGAAAATGTAAGCATAGGCTCTTGAAAATTTTCAGAAGTTGCAACTTTACTCTTATTTCTCAGGGATAGTTATGCATCTAGTGCATAATTTCCCAACCCTTTCTTTAACATTTCCTTGGAGTGTAGGCAATTAAGAATGAGTCTATCTCTTGTATTCCCACTTCCTAACTTTCTCTTTATAGAGCTCAGAAGTACTTTTTGGTTTCTGCGAATCACCATTTTGCATTTCTTTCGCTTTTCTTGCATTCTTTGATTCTTTGCTGATATTTAAGTACTTAGAACGTCAATTGCATTCCATTGATAATGTCTTAGCAATTAATCAAATGGCTATATACTGCAGCCTGAATAGCTGTTTATTGGCAGCTTTCAGATTGATGTTCATGAATTATTTATCTGGATTACTTGTGTTGAAATCAAGGGGATGAGATTAAGATTTACAATTGCAGCTAACATGATTTCAATGTTTATTCGTTTAGGATTTTTATGACAATTACTTGCTTAATATACATGTAAAGCAGGGCGTGTTAAATGGGTACTATATATCCTCTCTGCGTTCAGTGCATGATTTTCACATTCTTATTATGAGTTAAAGTTTTTTCTCGTAACAATCTACAGTGCATTTATTATGCCTGGAACCACTAAGTTCTCTTCCTGTAGGTTATTGCCATCAAGGACATCATTCGACCACCAAAAAAGGAGTCCTTCAATGATGTTTACATTGTTTATGAATTGATGGACACTGATCTTCATCAGATAATTCGCTCTGACCAACCTTTGACAGATGATCATTGTCAGGTTTGGATGAACAGTTTTTGGGGACATTTATGTTACTGATATAACTTTTCCTCTTTAATAATTGAAGCTGCTAGTTCTTTCTTTGAAGGGATTCATCACATGGGGGGACTTCATGTGGTTCACATTGCATTTTTTTTTTCATTTTAGATATTATTATCATATTTTCACCAAAACCTTGATTGATTTAAAATCAGATGTAGGAAGCAACTAGTACTGCATGGAAGCTGTTGACTGGATAGATTTCATGTCTCAATACCTTGGTTTTGTTTTACAGTGCGTAAAACATGACACTGATACAGAATGAAACCTTTGCAGTACTTTTTATATCAGTTGTTACGAGGGCTGAAGTATGTGCACTCTGCCAATGTTTTGCATCGTGACCTTAAGCCAAGCAATCTGCTTCTGAATGCAAATTGTGACCTTAAGATAGGAGACTTTGGATTGGCGAGGACGACATCTGAAACAGATTTCATGACGGAGTACGTTGTCACTCGATGGTACCGAGCACCAGAGTTGCTCCTTAATTGTTCAGAATACACTGCTGCCATTGATATTTGGTCCGTTGGTTGCATACTTGGTGAAATTATGACAAGAGAACCTCTGTTTCCGGGCAAAGATTATGTTCATCAACTGAGACTTATCACAGAGGTAGTCAACTTCTGCTGAAGTATTCTCACTACGGTTTTACATGATCTAAGATATGATTTCAAGATACAAAACATTGGGTGATTTACTTTAAAACTTTATTTTATGTCCTCCTCTCTCTCCTGCAGTCTCTTTGAGCATTTCATTTCCGGTTGCTGACCCTCATTACAGTGACTCTTACTGACAATAAGTGTAGAAAGGTACTGCATCTAACCATGCATGGCCCTGATGATGGCGTGATGGGATTACTATCCAATCTAGGTACAACAGTACAATCAGCTGGCCAGACTTAATTTGACCAATATGTGTGATGGTTTTTATATTGGAAAATAGGGAAAACACCAAATGATTAAAGATAATTCTTTTTCGGTCTCAATTCTCTTTTTGGTGTTAATAGCAGTAGATAAATTTGATATGTAAACTTCTGGAAATATTTTCAAATGGTGATCAGGGGTTCATAAGGAAATAAAGAGGGTTTTAGTGTCCAACTCTTCATTGATGATAATTATATTAATGGTGTATCATCTTGCATATTGTTAGCAACCTCTCTGGTCTCCCCTTCTTTTTAATGCTGTCATTCTGTTAGTAAACGTCAGTTTGTTAATGTTTTTAACGTTGTACATTCTTTCTCTGTCCAAAAGTTGATAGGTTCACCTGATGATGCCAGTCTTGGATTTCTCCGAAGCGATAATGCCCGCAGGTATGTTAGACAGCTTCCAAAGTGTAGGAAGCAACAGTTTTCAGCTAGGTTTCCAAATATGTCTGCTGGGGCTGTTGATCTGCTAGAAAAAATGCTTGTATTTGACCCCAACAGAAGAATTACAGGTACAAGCCAAAAAATAGAATTTCAAGCACAGAATTTCTGATGGTTCCCCCTTTTTTTGGTCCCTCCATTTCTGTGATTATATTCTTGCATCTATTTTGCAGTTGACAAGGCACTTTGTCACCCGTACTTGGCATCTCTTCATGATATCAATGACGAACCTGTCTGTGCCAGGCCTTTCGTTGTTGATTTTGAGCATTCATCATGCACCGAAGATCACATCAAAGAGCTTATCTGGAGAGAAACTGTGAAATTCAATCCAGATCCATTCCGTTAAGTAAATCTCATTTGGGTATTATGTAGAAATATAGTGGGAATGATTTCTTTCCCTGGAATTCCCTAAATATGATGTTGTTCTTCACCATTCAATGGAGTAAATAGAAGTTTAGGAATATCATTGAAATTTGCTTCCTTGTCTGTCGAATCAAAACTAATGTACAAGGAGCTGAAGCTTACCTGGTTTCTGAGATTTGGGACTTAAAAGTGGGTGACATAAGCTGAATCAGATGTTATTTTTAGGTTCTTACATGATCAGAGGATACTGACACAGAACTTCCTTCTAAATGCTAGATAATGGAAGTTGAGCTCAGTGCAAAGATTGTGGATGTTTGCATATGATCAATGACCCATTTTCTTTCTTTGTTAGTTTTTAAATACTTTTTTACTCAGAGCATCAAGGAACTAGGGAAAAAGAATAAGAAGAACTTTCCAATCGTCAATTGCCTCCTTATGTCATCTAAATTTTCCCCCGTCTCCACTTTGACCGAATTAAGAGACTTAAACCAACTTTGTATTTGAGAGTTCACTATAGAATAATAAATTAGAGATCTTATAAATGTTTTTACATAAAAGAAATTGATATCATGACATCAAGTTCTGTCACTTTTTTTTGTAAGAGCGCATTTAGACTTAAATTTTGGCACTTGGGAAGGTGTCCTCTGGAAATTTACAGGCTTTTTCTGGTCCTTGATCCGTTAGCAGATTGCAGGGCTGAGGGTTAACATTACTAGATACGCCGGCAATCTCAGTGCAATTCCATTGAACCTTCTTTGGCTTTGTTGTTAGTCCAATGGTGGCATTCGATATGCAAATTCCTGTAAATGGATGGCCTGGAATTCCCTCCAATCTAGCTGCCATCGTCACATTCTCTGCAACTATATCTCTGAAATTGATATTCTGGATAACAGGAATTGCATTAGGATCATAGTCATTGTCTGGATGAGAACCATAATTCCCTGCCATCCAAAAGACCATTTTCATGGTTTTCATAGTCATCCCTCTCACATATATGTCTTTGACATAGTTTCCTCTTCCCACGGCGGTTTTGATCCTAACAGCCGACTCTGAATTAACGCCTGCGATGTCTTCAGCCCTAACATCCTCGATCCCACCGGACATCTCGCTACCTAATGCAATCACTGCACTGAATGGAGAAATGCATGTGAGCCGTCTGATCAGCAGCTGCTTCGTTGGCATACCGAACTTGATTCCATACTCATCCCAGCCACTCTTAACAGCTACACAATCATCTCCAGAGACAATGTAGCAGTCCTCGATTTGGGTATTCGTGCAAGAGTCTGAAGAAAAACGAGGAGCAAAACAAAATCTTTTAACACCGATGAAGAAGTAAACATGTTCCAGGTAAAAGGTTGTCTTTATATAATTAGTTTAGAGTGGCACGTAGCCTGATTCATTTTCCTCTTTTCTCACCTGGATTGATCCCATCGGTGTTTGGAGAAGTTACCGGTGCGAGGATTGTTAATCTTTGAACAACAACATTGCTGCATTTTTAATCACAAGCATGATCTTAGAACATGATACCAACATGCCAGCATTGGTGAGGAAACTGTAAACTAGCAAATGAGAGGGGGCAAAAACCTGCTATAAACAGGATGAACATTCCAGGATGGAGAGTTCATCAATGTCAGATTAGAGATTTGAACTTCATCAGAGTGCATGATCTCGATAAGGTAAGGCCTGGTGTATTTCAACTCTCCCTTGTGGAATTTGTCCCACCAGGTAACACCCTGACCATCAATAGTGCCATTGTCACCTGAAATAAATTGAAAGTCCATAATTTTGGTACTTCATGAACCTATTATATTGTTTCCATAAATCTCACTGACGATAACAGTTCTTGGTACCTGTAATCACAACATCAGTAAGGTTGGTTCCAAAAATAAGACTGATGTATCTTCCACCTTCTGCATCCCGTCCTCGACCATAGGACGGTAGAGGATCAATGACAGCCCATTCACTCTCATCCTAACACAAGTTTCAGACACAAGAAATAGTCAGCATACTTGGCTGAAAACAACAGCATAAACCATGTTATTAAACTGTTTTTAAGTAAAATTATATTCAGCATCAAAGAAGTATTGACTACTGAGATTAAGGTATTCAGAAGCCACTCAATAGTTGCAAGTTTCTAGTGGCTGGTTCTCAATGGTCAGAATGAGGGGACCATGATTTAAGTTCATCTGGAAGGTGATTCTTCAAGGTAGGCCCACAATTATCGTAGGACTTGAATAGTTCAGATCCACAGAATTCCAAAAATAAACTAATGAAGTGGGTCCTAAGCCTTGTGGTCTCTCCTGAATGCCTGCCCTAAGTTTTCTTGGTTGCACTTTGAGGCATTCCCTAATCTTTTTTGTTTCCATATTAAAATAAAGTAATCATACATGAGATTCAAACCCTACTTATTAGAAAGAAGCAACCGATTCACATGCCTTAAACTGCGGAAACAAATGAATGTATAAGTTCCCATTTTGAATTTTGAAAAACGTGTCTGTTCCATAATCTTCTTCATTTTGTCATGATTTATTTCCTATTATTTTATAAAACATTTAAAGGGGTATTACTTAAAATGGTAATATATATATATATATAATATTGCCATTGAGAGTTTGTAACCTGTGAAGCAAGAAGAGTAGCACCCTTGTGAAGATACAGAGTGAAATGGCTGATAAGTTTAAAACTACCAGTCAGCCACTTTCCTGGAGGAACGAAGAGTAAAGATCCGCCCTCTGATGCATACTGGCTCAGATTAAGAATGGCAGCCTCAAAAGCCTTTGTATTTAATGTTACTCCATCACCAACACCTCCAAAGTCTGTCAATGAAGCACCGTACTTTCTACTGCTACCCAAAGCTGAGTAGTCAAATGAGTCTAAAACTCTCACATTTCGGCTTTCAACACCATTTATGCTCATCAGAACCAGAACTATGCCAAGTAATAATATGGCATCCAGAACCTGCAAATTAAGCAAAAGGACAAATATGAGAAGGATAGAGAAAAATATAAATGGAATTTTAAGGCACAAGGAAGCAAAACTGATAATCCCGGGCTTCAAAATCCATCAGGAATGACATTCCAAGCCAAAGAAAAGAAATTAAGGAGAAAATAAGAAACCAACTACAAATTACAACACTTTTTCTTTCACGTTAAAGTTGTTAAATTTGGACAGAAGCTTATTCAGATTATGTTATATTCAATATGTATGCTATTAATTATTGACAAGAGATATAAAGACTAATATGTAAGAGTTTTCTGGTTACCTGGTTTTTTCTTGGGGTTGTCCACATCTCCATTAAACCAAAAAAATAATCTTGGTTTTTCGTTTGAGGCGAGAAAGGAGTTTAAATAGAGACTGAGAGGCTCAAAAGCATTAATGAATCTTTGAAGGCACGATTTTGAAGAGGTTTTATGTCTTAAAGAAACAATAAAATTACAAGTCAAACCCCAAATATTCTAAGCTTCCCTCTGCCCCTTCAATAAATTTGACTTTTCCTTTAATATATGGATTTTGAATCTTACAAGCACCCAAATTTTAGATAAAGTTAAGCTTGGAAAACTTCAAGAAATATTGCAACATTTCGACTGAAACCATACATGGTATTTCTGCTTCTTTGAAACTAATCAATAATATCATCAATTCTTACAAATTCAGGAGTTGGTTCCGTTATAAAGCTTAGATGCAAATGTTGCTTTGAAAACATGTTGCATTAAACACAAAATGCTACATAAAAAGAAAAAAAAAGGCATTTCCCAATAGTCTGGTACTGATAATTTGAAAAATGGAAACTCCAATCTCTCTCAATAGTTTCCCGGTTCACTGAAACTACCTTTTGAAAAGCCTATGGTATTAAACGAAGGACCAATCAATCAAAGAGATTCTGTTCATCTTCTTTAAAAAAAGAAAAGAATCAGCTATGAATGCTAGTGATTGTTGACTGATGGGTCCACATTTCATAATACATTTTGGTTTTTTGTCAGAACTTCAATGGATTACCAAATGCCAACGGCCAACCCGTGAACATTTCCTTATCTCTCACAGTCCCTTCACGGGCTTTAGCTTAAAAGTATTATTCATCAAGTCACAATCATCATTCAAAAATTCAAGAAAGCGAAGTTTTCTTTTTTAATTGCAAAATTAAGGGCTGATCATTCAAAATTTATAGATGTAGATGATGTTTATTTCTAATTAAAATAAATAAAATTATAACAAGAAAATGGGATTTTCATTTAAGTTATTGTGTTCTTAAGAGATTCTTGTTCTAACTATTATTGTTCTTGCAATCTGGGATGAAGGGAAAGTTAAAGATTTAATAGTTTTTTTTTTTTTTCATATTTTCTTGCCTGTATTGAGACATTACTCAATAGAAGACAAGATTCCCATCATTTTTTTACCTTATAAGAAGAAACATGAGCCAGAAGCAGCAGTCACGAGGAAAAAAAAAACATTTCGGGTAACCAACAAAACAAGTTGGCATAAAATTCCCCGTTTTTGTTTGTTGGTGATGATGAGACCCTTCTTTTTCCGTGGATGTCAACTCGTTGTGCTACACTGGTGACGACTTCGATAACTTGCAAGGTATTGATAAACAGGCATTTCACTCCAAGTTATACTACATGTTTTCTTGGCGTTTACACCAATTAAGCTGCTTACAAGAAAATAATTAATGGAAACTCCAATGCTAATTAATTGACAAGATATTGTGTTAATTTTTTTTACATCTTATAATCTTAATTAAAATATTATTATATATTTATATAAATATTAATATGATTTTATATTTATATCATATTTATATAATTTTTATATTATATTTAATATTATTTTTTAATTAACTTTTTATAAAGTTCAAGCAAAATTCATTTTGTATGTGTTCATGATACGGGGCCTAAGAAAAGGATTTATCCAATTATTCGCCCTTAAAAGCCAACCTTTATTATTAGGCCTAAAAAAGCAAGCTTTTTACCCCACAATGCGCGGCCGACAGCAGAACGATTTGCTGAGACGTAATAGGGAAATATGCGTAAACTTGCTGAATGCGCTGAGCTAGGCTGAATTCGACCTTAAGTTTAAAATTTAAAATCTTTTTTGAGCCGTAACTAGATTCATGAAATTGAACTAAATTTTTTTGAAGTCGGAGCGAGCCAAATTCAATCATAAATTTAAAATTCAAAATTATATAAAAATAATTACATTTAATATAAAATAAAAATAATGTAAAATATACTTAAACTTGAATTTGAACCCAAAAAACCTTAAATATGAAATGACTTTGACGCAAACTCATCCAAACTGGCCCAACTATCACCTCTGGATAGAACTCTTGGAGGATGCTGCTCATAATCCTACTGACATGGCACACTGATTCTCATGCAAGGACACGGTGTCCGGAAAGGAAGGGGCAACTAATGCAAATTAGGCTGATTGGTCTGATGATGATCAGAGAGAAGATGTCATGGATTTTGCTGACGAGATCTCGGCTGAGGAATCTGGAAATAAATGATAGTCATCAATGGCTTTTCAGATGAGAAAGCCACGGAGGAAAGCTTTGATCGTGAAACTTTCAGGCACCTTTGGACACTTGAACAGAGGTATAAGATGGTATGGATTTATGCCATGATTATTTCTTCTTCAAGTATGAAAACAACATGGATAATTATGATTGTCTGGTTGATGTTATTCACCTTGTTGCTGGCTGCCTAAACTCTGCATTTTCCATTTTTTTTCATTTTCTTTTATAATTTTTCCATTTGCAATTGAATTTGCGACCTTTTAAAACATTCCAACTTCAATTTAGGTTTGTTAGGTTACATTCTTTCCTTAATACTGTGTGTTAGTAATTTACATGGCAGCTAGTTTCTGAACATTTAAGCTGTTGTTGTTGCTTTCCCTCGAACAGCACAAGAATATATAATTCTACCTGTTTGAAAATGCTGCATTGTTGCCTTCAAAAAATAAAAATTTAAACAAGCCGGCACTATGGCTGGACTTCAACACCAAGGAAATCGGAGAATAATGATTCTAAGGAAGGACGGTGAGCCTATTGTTGACTTCAGCAAGCCTCCACTGTAGTCGCCTCTTATTGGACCATTGGTTGCTCTCTCACACTTCTCGCCGCCGCGATGGTGATGATGATAACTGACTGGCGTTTTGAAAGCCATTTTTGAAGGCCTTTTAAGTGTCGACTACCTGAAGAAAATCCTTGAGATGCAGATTACGATTTTGATTGCCAAGGCTAACAACTGAGTTACGAATTCCCAAACTCTAACGTAGCCTGCCACTACCGGCTTTATGAAAGGTGCCAAAAATATAGTGTAAAGCTTCAGCAAGGATTGTAGTATGACATGTGGACTCTTTAGGAACCCTGCATGATTGAAAGAAGAAAATTATCGGTGCATTTTAATGTATGCATTAGTATGTCAGTGAAATGTTGCATACATTCAGCAGCATACCGGTACTTATCAAATATGGCAGTCACATTCTTCAACAGGACCTGAAACAATCCGCATGTCGACCAACAAGATGCTCAGAACCAAATATTTTACAAAAAGATGGCCTAATTAGCAATAAATAATTGAGCAGCACTTGAATTTCATTTAATCTTCTTGTCTAATAATGCTAACATATTTGAAAATTTCACAGAGAATAGTTCTCATGGTGATTACCAGCACCACTCCCCCTGGTTTCACAGGTGACTCAATAACAACCAGAGCTTTCCTGCACTCAAACAAAAACCCTGTCAATTCAAATGGACTCTTCATTCTTGATTATGCATGACTTTAACAGGTACTATTACTTTATAACTAATTTTTCGCCTTCCTTTGAGCATTCATAGAAACTGCACCCTCTGGTGAAGGGAACCTACGTCTGTCTCCATTCTGCAATATCAGGAAATAGTGCACTGGTCGAGCAAGTTACCATGAGAGTAAGAGATCGGAGAAAATGGTAGTTGATCAGTACCTAAGTGCCAGTTTACTCCTGCTGTAAAGTTATCTCCTTCACAAACATGTTCGATTATGAATTTCACATTCTGACCCATGCTTCTCGTGAGCAGATCAAAGAAATGCATAACCTCCTGCAATAATTTTTTCGGTTCAGTTAGAGTTACAATTTTCATTTTGAGACCCAAGGGAACAGATATTACAGAGAGGGAACCTTTTTCCCATGAAATGGGTTGAAGAAAGAGCAGTCCTCGATGTAGCAGTCCTCTGAGATGTAACCCCCAAGTTTTTTCAAATTCTTCTGATTGATGCACAGGTAGAAATGCTTGATCATGTCAGCTGCAGACGGTGTATCCAAAATGAAATCACCATCATTGTTTGATGACATGATCGAAGAGACCCGGTGGTTATTCGCTAGTTTATTTGTTTCCTGCCTTCTAATGGCTATGCCATGCAGCTGTTTCTTCCTTCTATTTTGCTCAAGTTGACATGATCTTTGAGAAGGCAAGGGATCAAGGGTGAGGCCTGAAATTGCCCTGGGACATATCCTTTGCTGCAGGACTTGTGCCGCGAATTTGACAGCAACAGCCATGGCCTAACAAGGGATTGATTAGGAATGCTATTCAGGTATAAACATGTAGTTAAAGTAGGATTCATGTCATTTATTACATGATGAGCAAGGAATAAAGTAAACAAGTTTGTACCTTTGACACCAAGAAAAGGCCTTTCTTTCATTATCTTATCATGAAATCAAGGAATCTCCCTTAGGAAGCTTTAAGCTGCGTTCTGTTCATCTGTTTTAACTAGAGATCTCCTAGGAAAATTATAACTATGAGTAAAGCTTGAACGAGGGGTTAAAGAAGGTATGGTTAACATTGTCCATGGATGGTCCATTGTGGCTTATCATCTTGGTTTGGAACCAGAAAGGGTTCCTTCACACCTGAATATTGCATGGAAGATGGGTTAACTGATTCCATTGCCGACTCAAACTTTGGGTCGCTTTTTACTTCCTTCAAATGGAGTTTTTGAATGGATTCGTCAGAATGGTTAAACCAAAGATTCTTATAATGCAAAATCTAAGGTGAATTTTTTTTTTTTTTTTGTTCTCAAAGAAGCGATTAACATATATAGTATTTACAGCTATTATGGTATTGTGAATTTGTGATGCATTTTTTTTAAATGTTCATGTGAGTTAAAAGTTGTAACTTTTATGGGTCATAATCATGAAAAATCCAATTCCAAATTGCAACATCTTTAATCGTTGAACCGGAGATTAGTTATTTGCTATAACTATGAGATGTTAGTCGACCAGTTTAACAGTTAGAATTTCACAGTCACACGGTTTGGACGACATGAAAGTAGCCAATCTACTTTTATTCTGACATCGAACTGGATTCATGAGAACATAACAACGTATTTAACTGCTAATAAGAACTTCCAACGTCAATGGCCCAAACTTTAACGATTTGAGCCAACTTCAAGACAGGCTCCATATGTAATGGTGCCTACACCCGATTCTGGATGAAGTCAAATACTATAATGATTTCTAAGTTCAATAGTAAACAAACCTGGACATCAAGGATAAGGCTCGATTGGATGATGATTGATGCACAAAGGGTAGGGGCAATGCCAGCCATGTCTTTTGTCCATATTGCATAGAGGGCTAAACCCTGGTGCCTTAGGAGGAATCATTATAGACTCATACAAGGGCATTTCTTCGTTTGTGTGTTTTTTTTTAATGGAATCTGGTATACCAATTCTGTCTGAGAACACTGGAAATGTGTAAAATATTCAGAGTTGGTAAATCGGAATTGTTGAACAAATATTTTTATACTAATTTAGAATGGATGTGATGACCACCCTTTTCAACTCTAAGATTGCTGAATGATTGCATCGAGGCCTACACTATAGATCAAAGAAACTCAAACTTGTCTATGTAAATTGACTCGGCTGGGCATGGTTTTTCAGAGAGAATGAGCCAAGGTTTTCAATTTCAACAGGACGGGCCAAGCCAAGCTTCTTAGTCAGTAAATTGATGCAAAACAAATAAATAATATCGGCCAGAGGACGAAGAGTTATCTCTCGAAATTATCAAGTTCAGGAAAGGATAGATAGATCTGAGAAATTGACACTTTAACAATATTTCTCCTACTTCCTGCATTTCCTGGAACAAGGTAATTTACAGGCAAACTAAGAAATGAAGATAAACATATGGAGGTTTAATGTATAAATAACTAATAACATTGCCGCATTCGTCATTGTCATATTGTATATGATATTCTGCCAGGAGAATCAGCTGCTTGACCATGTGATGCAGAATCAAGTAGACTTATTAAAATATAGTGGCTTAACTTGTAAGGCTATGAGACAACAATATGACATTTCCAAGGGCTCCTTTGAAACATGGACAGCCATTAAATATAAGTTTATACAGATTCATGCTTCATAAAACCTGGGCAAATTGCATTTAAACAAACAAATCTGTCAGCCAAAATGAATTAAAAACAGAACATAGAATCTCACCTCTATGTTAATTCAATATTTTTCCCTATTATATGCTTTACTTATCAAGTAAATGAATACCAGAGACCAGCACCAAGATGCCTAGCAGAGCTCTTAGATATCTTTGAAACCCACACGTGTTGGTGATCAGACAGGTTCGAAATCATAATCATGCATTATTAAACCAGTCACCAAAATCATACCATGAATTTAATCCTGTCTAATGTTGAGCCGCAAGGAATCTTTTAACAGCCTGACAAATTGGCTGGCATGTCACCCAACTCCCATCAATCCGCAAAAAGTCTACTTCTAGACTTCTTCCTTCTTCCATATTGATCAAATTCTCACCCTGGTACTGCATTGAGATATCGATATCCTATATAAACTGGCAAGCAAAGCAAGTCAAGCCAGGCATCTGTAATCCTTTATTCATCAGACTTGTAAAGTAGAAGTTGCTTCAAAGAAGGTAAAGACATCCAGTCCTGCATCATGAACAACAAGGTGAGAGATGTTCAAGCCAGTGCAGTTGGCAGAAGGAGCCCCAGGGGCACAAGACCTATCCCAAAGAGGGGCCAGATCAAGTCAAGAATAGCGGCGAATGCTTTTAACTCCATTGTCTCTGTGCTATCAAAAGCCAGTCCAAATCGCCATCATTCCCATAAGAAAACATACATGAGGCAAGACTAGAACATTATAATTAGTGATCATATTAAACATTGTATTGCAACTAACTCATATATGTATTAAAGCAATTTTCTTCCCCTCCTTCTTCATCATTTTGTAGTACTTTTTTAGTTATATTGCATGTTTCCATTCTATGGTAGTCACTTGCCCAAATCCAAAGAATTTCATAAATATACACCAAAAGATAACACGAATTCATCTACTCAAATTCCTTGAGATATACGAGTGATGGATAAGAAGATGACATGAAAATTCATTTTCCAGAAAAAGTTCAAACACTTCCCACTCACCTCAACACCACCCCGGCTAAAAGAACAACCTTGACCGACAATTTCTTTAGAAGCAAAATCTGATATTAAAAGACCAAGTCCTTTTTTTTTTTTTGCCTATAACTCCACGAAATACAACTATGAACACCCTGCTCTTTCAGCTGGCAAAGTGTTTAAAGAAAAGACCTTCTCCACAAAAATAGAAGAGAAAATAGAGTAACAGCAACTTTAGACTCAGGTGTTTGCACATTTACTAGACCCACGTATTTTTGTCTTCCAGAGTTCAAATAGCATTCCCTAAGTCAATATTACCGGTGTAGGAGACGATTCAGAAACTGCATGATCCATAAGAAATGATCTGAGCCTAGGACTTGGGACTTGGGAGCTGGTACAAGGAGTAAACTGGGCTTTTTTGTCTTGTTGGATCCAATTACGGTATAGCCATGGCCCAATCCTAACCACTATTCAATATCTAACCCAACAAATCCCTTGTTATCCCTAACAAAGCCTGATTTGATTCCAAAATTTTCTACCCAATTTCATTTACGAGTCGAGATTTTGTTTATCATTTTCAATATATTTATTATTATTATTATTATCATTTATGTGTAAAAAGTTTGCTCATGAATTGTAAAAATTATATTAAACGTAAATAAATTGACATGTAATAAAATAGAATCAAATTTCAATATGTGGTAAGCATTATTTTCGCCTTATAACTTGAAGAAATATGTTGAAAATATACCAATGAAAAGGAAAATTTCGCAGCTTGAAGCATATAAAAATGAAAACTATATATAAACACAGACTTAGGAATGCAAGGTTAAGCAAACAACAAAATATCGAAAAATAAAAAATAAAAAAAAAGGGTCAATTGGGCATAAAAAACTCATTAATTATTTTTTAATTAAATAAATAAAACTTTTGCAACCTTCCTTTTACATAAAGCATCTGAACCTTTTTACCAATGACGGTGCGGTCCCCATCCTTCTATCCTGAACTATTTCTCCCCCTTTTTATTTGTCATAGTTGTCCCTTTTCACGCACCACTTTTTTTCATTTTCATTAATTCATTTTTAAAGGAAATAAATAAATAAATAAATAAACAAATACAGTAATCAGGTTTTGTCTTGTTGGCAACTCTTATCGGCTGAGATGGTGAGATTTTTTCGTTAATTTTAATAATACCATTACCTTTTCAAGCATGCATTAACTAATAATCTACGCCTCAGGTCCTGGATACTCCATTTCAGCGGATCCGAAACAACCATCCCACTCAACGTACAAGCATCATCAAAAGACCAAGAGCAAATGTTCCACCGTATAATAAATTGCTAGTTTAAAAATATAATGTCTACTTATTGTATTTGGTTAAACTGCATTTAAAGTTTAAATATATTTGTATTATTTTTATTTTTATTTTATATTTTTTTATCATATGTGAAATTTTTTAATATATATTAAGCTCAAGTTCAAGGGATTTTTAATAATAGTTATCTAAATAATGCCTTATTCCTTTTTTATTTTTCTTTTTGAATCTTTATCTTATGAATACTCAATTTCTATTGAATAACACCATTAATCATTTGAATTGTTTGAACTAAAGTTGGATAGTAGTTAAAGATGGAGACGAGAAATAAGTACTTACAAAAAGAAATCTAAATATATATATATATATATATTGAAATACAAAAATATATAATATATTTTTAAATAAAATTAATTAAACTAATTAATCTAATCAAAAGATAATTAAATATAAATAATTTATATGAAATTATATATCCGCTAAACTAATATAAAAATTCTTAATTGAATTTGATGTCACAAGTTAATTAATATCAACTCACTTAAAAATTTTATATTAGTAGAAATAAATATAAAATTTAAGATATTTTATCATTTCATTTAAAATAATATTTAAATATCAATTTTTTCTTTTAAAAAATTTAATTTTGCAAGAAATTTTATTTTCTACGTGAAAAAAACTTCTCACTTCGAAAAATCTATTTTTTATTTATTATTTATTTAAAAATTAAATTAAAAGTAAATTTTTTTTATTTACGCTTACAAATATATTAAAATTTTGATAAATATAAAAGTGAAAGAATTTTTTAATTATGTATGAGAAAAAAGTAAAAATAATCAGCCATTTACTCAAAGGTGGAAGCCGCAACCCCACAAGCACCCAAGGCCCGTTCACGTGTGCCGTATCCAAAGCAAAAGGGCCCCGACGGGGCAGGCTGGCACCAGCTTTTTTTTTTTTTTTTTTTGTTCGGCCTTCGCCAAAATCGAAGTGCACTGCCGGTGTGAGGTAAAAACTGGAAAAGAAGTTCCGGTTTTCAAGGTCTGTGGCAAAATCTTTTACGTTGGTTTGACCAGCTGGAATATTTGTCTTATAATTATATATTAATTGAATTTCATTTTAAAGTATGATGGATGTTCAATTTCTTGTCACTATTCTTAGGGACTAAATCACATGGCTTTTTTATTTTAAACCCTTTTTATTACGAAACTATAAGCAACCTTAAGAAGTGTCTTAAAAAAAGTGTTTTTCACATTGGTGTATATCATAAATTATATATACATATATATATATTTTCGGTATTGATGCAAATTTATAATTATATTTATGCTGATGATTTTAATTAATCATCATTTAATTATTGCAATTTCATCATCGATTTGTTATTTTAGAGCAAACTGTCCATCACACTTCAATTTCTTTGAGTAATTAAAAACTATTAAATAAAAAAATTTATTAACAACTATTTTACAATTTTAAAAATAATTTAAAAAAATGATGTAACAAAAAAAAAAAACGTGAAACTAAAAGCTGAAATTTTCTTTATTTTATTTTCTTCTTTGACCATAATATTTTCTATCAAAGATGATGCCCTATAATCAGAATTTTTTTCTTGTCTTTTTTTCCTAACACACACATATATATATATATATTTGGATATTCTTATCTTTTTTTTAGATAAATGATTCGAACACAATTTTTTTTAAATAGAAAGATACGTGTTTGAAGGTTTTTCTTTCTCTTTTTTTTTTTTTTTTTCAAATAAAGGAACAATGGAGGGTTATTTCTTCTATTTCCTAACTAGAGTTCCAGGTTCACAGCAAATCTATCTAAACTCAAATATTTTTTGCCTTAATTTGGAGCGATGTTTGTTGTTGGACTCTACCCTCAATTGGTCCTCTTACCTTGTCTAAACAGAATGTTCTCTTCACAGACTTTACTTCAGAAATAAAACATGTCCGTTTTTCAGATTTAGCCAAATAAAGTCTAGCGCTTGGGTTATTTGAGACATTGATTAACCTCGTCTAAATCAAACCTAACATAACCTAACCATAGGAAAATTATAGCCAAAACTCAGAAACATTTATCCTAAAAATAAACACGTCAGGCAAGAAAGTCTTGGTAGGATTTTAATTTAGGTGGTCCACTGCAGATGTGCGGAGAAAAAAAAAACTATGATATTTAGATCTATCAAAGGGAGAGTGATTAGCTTCACAAAGCAGCAAATAAGGAGGAAAATTGATGGAATTTAAAGTCGGAATGGGCCTCACGCGGGATTAATAAATCATTGGCTGTGACAGTAGCTGTACGATAGCGTTATGCCGTTATACGAATCCCGCAAAATAATGGGAAGGTCTTCTTGAATTATTTGCCCTTATAAATTTGGATGCTACACCAACTATAGAAGATTGGGTAAGTTCACCCTCTACAAACTCAACCATACCGACACTTTTAATCATCTTCAATCCAATATTTGTAAATGTAAAATAAAAAAATCACTCAACGAATTACCGTATTTTTATTTTTTTAATTTATATTAAATTAATTATTTTTATAAAATTTTAAAAAATATTATAATAATAATAAAATCATTTAATTTACAGAAAAAAATGACATTTGTTTACCATCGATTTTTATCTATGACGTGGCATCATAACAAATAATATAATAAAAATTACGCCTATTATTTATCTTAATTGTAAAATTTTAAGTGAATTGATATTATAAATAAAATGACATCAATAAAATTAAAAAATTTATTTAAAAATTAAAATAACATAAAAAGTATTAACATTTATATTAAGATATTAATTATAAAAAAATAAAAATAATTTTTAAATACATTTCGAGCGAATAATTTTTTTTTTCTAGTTTTCGAATTTAGTAACGTTTCACCGATTGAAGTCAAACTACAAGTGTCAATGTGTCAGAATATTCAAGTAAGTTGTAAATTGACGATAAGAATTCACGGTAAAAAAATTTTTTGACTGGATGAATGAATAAATTAATAAAAGAAGTGACAGTAGAGTTGGTGCCATATTCGGCGAGCCCAAACCCAAATTTATTAAATATTATTATATAAACATAATATATATAATAATAATTAAAATATAATATAATATTAAATATATATTTTAAAATTAATATAATATAAATTATTAATATATTAAATTAATGTAAATATAAATATAAATTTTTTTAAATATAATTATAATATAATAAAATATATAAATATAACATAAATATATGAATTATTATATCTATTCGAGTAGATGAAAATCATTTTTCATACCTTAAAAAAGCAAAGAAAATCGGTTTTTGTTTAGCAGCGGCATATATACCATAAAACATTTTAAGAGTTTCATTATCATCCTATAAAATTTAATGAAAATACATACATTAAACTCTAATATGATGTAACGAAAGGCTAATTTATTAATGCAATTGCGATTGAAAAAATTAATTTAAAAAATATATATTTAAAAAGTATTGTAAAAAAATTTATTGTTTAAAATTTTTGAATGTTCAGTAATACGATAAAAATTATTGTGAAAAGTTACAATGTATGAAATAGACAAGATATTAAAAAATAAATTATAAGTTATTTTCAGTCCTATTCAAGCAAATTAATATTAAATAAAGTCAAAAAGAAATTTAAAAAAATTTTAAATAATTGATATAAGATAATATAAAATTAAATTTAAAAATATAAAAAAATATAATTTTAAATATTAATAAAATCACATACAAACTTTATATTTTTATTCAAATATATTTAATGAAACATATTTAAAATATAATAAAAAATAATTGTTAATATCTCAAATACAAATTTATTTTCGCATTGAAATTGATGATATTGCAGTTAAAATATAATTGAATGAATGGATATTATTGTAACTTTAATTCAAATTATTGGTTGGGAACCGCAAGGGCACCATTATTAGCTTCTGCGGTTAATGCTGCTTCTGCTGCGTTGCACCTCACCCTATTCACCATTTCTGAGCTCCGTTTCCATAAGGAAAGGCAATGGTAAATGGACCCGAAGTATTATTTGAGGATAAATCGATAATACTAAAACAATTTTATTAAGTACAATGTACGAATCAATTTGGATTTTGGAATAAATTTTAATTCGATATTTGTTTACATAATTAGATAATTCTTTTTTGTTCCCTTTTGGGGCCTCTTTTTGGAAAGTTTGGGAAAACTGTCGTGTTTCCATGGATTTGCTTTGATTAAGATTTTGGATAAAAGCAAAACAAAATCATGGGTTAGTTACCAAAGGGAATCGTTTCATCTTTCTAATTATCCCAATCTTGTTCTGTATAACAAAAATATTTGACAATGTCAAAAGCTTTGAACACTTCCATTTTCAGCCTATTGAGATTGAATTTACTTGCACTCTTTGCTCATCTTAAGCTTAAACAATATATACACAATGCAGAACGAGATAAGAAAAACTTCCACAAAATGGTCTGAAATGGTTTTTTTTTTACTTTTATTTTCTTGGTAATTTCAATCATGATTTTTTTCCTCTTATCAAGAAGCCAAATGGAATTCCCATCACTCAAAAAACAATACAAATGAAATTCCAGAAAAACCATACCATTAATGCCTATTATTCGTTGTCTCTGCAACTCAACAACACCATTGTTTTTATTTGTTCTTCCTTCTTTGCTCTTTCTGTAATTTATTTTTTTGGCTTCAATCCGTAGCAAAAATCTTGTTCTTTTTGGAATTCACCTGCTTCCCTTGGATCCCTTCTTATCTACAAGCAATTTCCCATCACAGAAAAAAAAAAAAAAGAGACAAAAATCCCACATAAACAGAAACGTGAACGCTATCTTGCAGAAGAGTATGTGCGTGTAAAATCAATTCGATCTTCGTTCCTTTGTTGCAGTTCTAAACTTTCAGTTTTTGGCCTGTTTTACGCTCATAAAATTTCGTTGGTTTTTTCTGCAACAATTGTTGGTTTATACGTGTTATTTACCGT
>JBBYHO010000008.1:1202839-1218433 GCA_038382025.1 Adansonia gregorii | reverse complement strand
ATCATAACTCCTATGAAACTAGTATAAATAGGGATGCTGCTATTGTATTCAGCATCAAGAAAAAAATAAATTCTCTTATTCAATTGAGAGTCAGTTCTCTCTTAGAATTTCTGAGCCAGTTGAGAATTGAATTTTAATTTTGTAATAATTTATATTTTTTAAGAGATATGTGAATTATTTTAAGTACGTATTCATTAAATTTATATATATATATATAAGTCCATTTTTGTAATGATGACACTAAAATTAAGAAAAAAAAATCTTAGAGATCATTTTTAATTAGCTCTTTGTCCCTATTTCCTTTTTGCTTTCTTTTTTAAGATTTAAGATGATGGCAACTATATGAAATTGATATTTCTCTTCTTAAGCAATCTTGAAAAATGAAATTTATAAACATTAGTATAAGGTGCATTTGGAAGCACATGGAATTTAATGTGTATGATAATTATCATTTAATTTAGAGGGTTGAGAAAATAGAGCACAAATAATAAAAATAATAAAAATAATAATATGTATAAAAATCTAATTTTATTATTGTTTTGTTATTATCAATAGCTACTTTATTAATCAATTTGTATAGTCCATTATGACCTAAAAAAATAAAATTTAGTCAAAAATATGAAATGGAAGTGTGAAGTGTGAACTTTCATCCTTTCAATAGTAACCATATCTTTATTCCTTTCTTTTTTATTCCCACTTTTGTGGGAGACATTGCAATTTGTCACCACAAATGTGCTCTTATAATAGACCACAAAGAAGGTCCACATGAAAAAATAAATAAAATAAAATAGAAATTATTTGTTCTTTGGTGGGCCAATTTTTGAATTATTATAGGAGTTAAATATGGTGCTTTTTTCTTTTTTGTATAATTTTCATGGCCGTTTAAACCAACATCAAAATCTTCACCCCATTGTGGTTTCTTGAATGGACTGTCCAGAACCCTATTTTATACTTTCTGTAAACAATTGCTAGTCATCAATCAAACCCCAGAGTTCTGATCAATCTGTTGTCCAGAGATCAAGTTTAGCTATGCAAAAAAAAAAAAGGGACCAAGTGAAAGTGAAATGTGGGATTTGATATCTCAATCCAAAAAATACCGTTTTCTACAGTGTACCTTTAGAAAACCTACCTAGTTTCGTCTAGGACTTAATTTGTTTCTTCAATTATGTAAAAGATAATTTCTTGTCCATTTGTTAATTTAAAAATTCTTCTTATTTAAACTTTTATATTTGCATGCGAGATCTCGTTTTCATTTTTAAGCTATACTTTGTCATTCTTTTAAAAGAAGTTGTAATTTAAAAATTAAAAAAAAATTATAAATTTTATGATTTAAACTTTAAATTTATTAAATATAAACTTATAAAAAAATTATATAAATCAATTAAATTAAACTTTGTATTTTATACATTCAATATGATTCCTATAGTAACCAAGTGTAAGGACCTAACTAGCTGCTTATATTTGAGGAAAGTGTTAGAAAAGACCAAAATAAAGAATGGAGGCAGATTGACTGATCGAGAATCCTAAAGCAGGAAAGCAACCTGAGGAAAAGGGTCCAGTGGTTGCCATTGTCTACCCATGTGAAAGGTGAAATCATATTCAATCCAAACCTTGAATTTAGGACCACCATGCACTTCCCATCTCCATCGCCATGTCTATGCTACTTGTACTAAGTATATACTCCGTGGCATTGGCGCATGTTGGGGCAGATTTTTAATCCCTTAGCTCCAAGCTGAGCCATGTAAAAAAGAGTACAATTTTATTTCATTCACGCACGCAGCAGTTGGATCAAGAAGACTCTACTTATCAAACCAAGCAAAGGTTAAAAGTTCCACGTTCGGCTGCCTTCTTGGACCCTAGGTAGTGGTCCTGCCTCCCTTGATTTTTCTTACAATTGTCTCACCTTCCATTAATTCTTATTCACTTATCTTCCCCAACATAAAACCAACATTTTTCACATCATATTTTAACCTTTTTCATACAAAAGAGACTGCCGCACAGAGATAAAAAAAATATATTGAGATTTAAATCTCAAATTTTTCGGATGCCATCTTTTTAAAAATAACTGAATGATCTAAACTGAATTAAATTGCGAGTTCTCATTTGTTAACCTTTTCCCATCATGTATATAATAGCAACATTGAACCTTCAACAAATTTCCTTCACCGTTCGCATATGGCAGCCTGTTCTATCACATAAATTTGCTTTTCGGTAGTTAAGCTGAAAGACATGGAATTTGAGTTTAAAACATGCCTTTTTTTTTTTTCAAGGCTTGGCTATCGGCTATCAAACAAAACTTATGTACCTCATTCATAGTTAACTAGTGTAAACAGACTAATTATTTTAATCGAGGATGATTGTTATTGATTCAAATTTTTTGTCGTTGCTGTTGTTGTTGTTGTTTTGACATGACATATATTTGAGATTAAACAGTGATTACATTTCTGTTGCAGAAAACAAGTGCAACACCTACCAATATATTGAAAATTCATGATAATAATCAAATATATCATAAGGCAAAAGATACCCATCCATTTGCCATCTACCCTTGCGCCTTGAATTTGATACAAACCTTTCACATATAAATTAATTAATGACACAGCAACGGCAGCAATCAACAAAGTCATCAGCTGAAAACAAGTCGGCGTATCCAAATTCAGCTGAAGAATCCAAATCCTAACAAGATAACCTCGTTCTTGATATCGGTTTATATATTGAATTTAAACTTTAAGTTTGAATTAAAGATAACTCTCCTAACCTGGATGTGTGTGTTGATCAGTACTTAACTTTTATGTCACGGAATAAAAAAAAAGAAAGAAACAATGTCGTTATTTATGACACAGACACGGTACTATGTGTTTCTTCAATTTATGTTTTTTTGTTATGTTGTTTGTCACTTTCAAACAAAACCACCCACGGTTCAATCTTCATCATCTCCCATTTCCAAACGTCGATCTAAGTCAATGTTGCAACTTGACCGCTATCTGATGATATATAAGAACCACACAAAATCAACAACAATTTGTGGTTAAAAATTAGCAACCTCGACCCCTTGCAAATTTAATCAAACCCAATTGATTGACAAGTTCTTAAACTAATTCTAAAATTGTGATCCTTTATAACTGTTAAATTATGGGGTATTTGTTTATTTATTTGTTTTTTGTTTCCCTATCTTCCAAAGTCAAAATGGTGGAATTTTATGAACAACTGATCCAGATTCATATGGTATTGGGTTTCAATCACTCATTTTTCTTTTCTGAATTAAACAAGCAACATGGTTTGATTTCTAATACACTTCCAATCAAATATTACCAGTTTAAGGGTCTTGAAAAATGAAAAAACTAATTATATGGCTTTTATATTAGCTAATTATATATTGAGTATGTTGCCAGCAGGCTGACA
This sequence comes from Adansonia gregorii, assembly GCA_038382025.1. Lineage (NCBI taxonomy): Eukaryota > Viridiplantae > Streptophyta > Magnoliopsida > Malvales > Malvaceae > Adansonia > Adansonia gregorii. The sequence goes on along the minus strand of JBBYHO010000008.1, from coordinate 1,215,031 downwards.
TGCGGATATACAGATTAATTTCATGGTCCCTTGACCTAATTAACTAATCCCAGAGATATTAATTATCATTCAAATTAACAATTAATATAAGGGTAGATGACCTTGAAATATTCCAACTTTCACACCAAGTTTTCCATATGGAGGGGCCGATTGAAGCAGACCCAGTTTTTGGAAGAATATGTAATGTCATGAATCTGTCAACCACAACGATTTTATTTTTTATTTTATTTTTGTCATTTTTTCTTTTCTACAAACGAATGGTCATGTTTTCAATCTTTGAATATTGATTGAATTTGAAACTTTTCTTCTAAAAGGCTTCAATTTTGTTTACGAAAGAGAACAACTGGATCTGATGTTCCTGGTCAGAATTGTAGAAAATTGATGTACGAGAAAGAAATGACAAAAAAAATGTAATTTAGGAATAGACGAAAGAATCTCGTTAAAATTTAAATTTTAAATATGATAAATATATATCATTATTTTTTTTAAAAAATATGTATATGAACAAAGTAAATTAAGTCTCGGTTCATATTCAAATTATTTTCAAATGATCAATGATCTTTTCCTTCACTCACGGGAAATAAGTCACCGACATTACAAAAGTCGATCAATGCAAATGACAAAGCCAGGAAAACAAATAAAACACGTATTGATCTTTTTTCTTGTCTAAAATGGGATCTGTCAATAAAGATGAATTAGCTAAGTTTCCTAATATTTTTTTCACACCCTTTACATATATATATATATATATATATATTCTCATAGGGTTTACAAATTTGTTTGAATTCAATTTTTCCCAAAATATAAAAATAATCTCTTGCATTTTCAATCACAGGAAGTTTCTTTGAAAAACCTTTCTCAGTTAGCATTTTTATTGGTTGATTAAGAAAACCCTTTTCAATAAGAGACAAATCTACTGAAGGGTACTTTTTTTTTCTTTTTCTATATAAATTAATATATATATATAATCTTAATTTAGTGAGTTGCTTGAAGACGGGTCTAGGCGCCCTAAAATAGGAAGACTAAATGGCAAAAACAAGAAGGAATTCCTGCTTTAATTTAATTAATTTATAAAGTTAATTTTATCAAATGACATATAAGATTTAAATTTTAATATTTATAATTTTTATCTAATTTGTATAAGAACATATAAAGAGAAAAAGATAGAACATGTATGGTACTAGCATGAAAAACAAATTACCGCCAATTTCCATGGTACTTTAATTTCATTTGCCAGATAAGGCTTTACCTTTAAGCATCTATTTACTTCCATTATTCAACAGTAAGTTTGTAAGGGTTAATTTGTTTTTATAGTTTTCTCTAGGGTTTCCATTGATATTTATGTACTTCATATGAGTAAATCCTATTTCTTTTTCTTTATTCCTTTTTTGATTTTTATATATCTTTAAACATATAACATATATATATGTGTATATAATTATTAGTCCCAATTCTTGGGAATCAATCCAACTAGTGGGGCGATAGCAGCATCTGGTGGAAGGACTACATCTGATGATAGCTTAAGCAGCTAAAGACTGTTGATGATGTCTCATAATCCTACAAACTGAGATGGTATAATTACGTGAATGTATGCCTAGGTGTTTACAGAAGCTGAATTCATGGTTCAAAACTCAAAGATTGAAGCTACGAACGTCAGAATAGTTTATAGAAATCTTCAGCAAAGTAAAGGCCTGCTTTCTAAGAACTTATTTGTCTGCTATAATATAATCGTTGAGGTTGTGGCTATTTTTTAGCTATTATTTCAACTATTTTATTAGCAATTCATTTTTGATTGAACTGCATTTATTTAAAGTTGAAGTTTAATAAAATGTGCACCTTTTGACTCACTTTTTGTCACTGTTGCTAAGAACTAATGACGACTATACAATTTGACCGTACAAATTGCGATGCTGCAATAGACTATTCAAATGCCGGTTTGGAACGAATTACTGTGATTTTTACACGGTTAAATTCTAGGTGGAAAACTGCAACAGGTACAGGTGAAAAGCAAGTGATAATTTGGTACTTTTTCCATAAGCTGACAAAGATTGTCTCGTACTACCTCCTTTATCCTCCGGAAATTTCTCAGCTTTGATCTTTCCTCAAATATCAACTCTAAACAACTTCATCTTGTTTTATTTACCTCTGATTCCTGTTTGGAAGTTCCGCACTTACCAAGATTCAAACTGAATATTTGGTTCATTGATTCACGAGAATCTTAAACCCAAAGCTGAGAAGATTATGATTCTCGTAAGGTGGCTTTATGCCATTGGTAATTGCACCGGTTGACCATTTTCCCAAGTGCACCATTAATATATCCTCCAAGTCATCGACTGTTCTTTCGTCAGCAACGTCGTTTAATCTTTAGAAAATGTTCAATCGCTCAAAGCTTATCTTATTAAGTAGTTAATTAATCATCTTTATGGACATATGCACTTGACATTTAAGCAATCAAATGGGAGTTTTTAATTTTTTAAATTTTATCAATGGAAGGGGTTAAGATTTAGCCCTAGGCCAATGTGATTTCGACAGACGGCGGTAACCTATGGCACTTCGGATGATGACAAATATGGAAAGAAAACTGTTTTGTGAATTCGGGGGGCGAAAGAGAAGATGACAAAAGTAATGTCCAACAATGATTTACCAGTGAGGTTCATCGCCAACCCAGAAGGCTACAATTACTTCAACACTTTCCATGCAGTTTCCTCCCCTCCTAAACCAAGTCTAAACTTGAGGTCTTGGTCGTATAATTCTTCAATATATTCTTCTTTCTAATGATTTTTAAAGTGAGATTTTGTATGTTTTCGATCCTAATATTCTACAATGTGATCAGTTAGAGTATTGTATTAGATTTATATAGTATGGCTCTAAGAGCGAGTTCTTTAATGACTTAAGATTGAAGAAAACATGATCTTAATTTAGGGCAAAAGTATGTTTGGTCAAGCTTCCTTCTAATTTGTAGTAATTTTATGTTGAGTACATCTTTAAAATAAAAAACATAGTTTGAAACGAAAAGAAAGAACTATAAATATTAAAATTTAGATTTTAAATTACCTGAATATATTTTAAAATGATGCATGAGACAATTGATTTAAATTTTTAATTAAATTAAAACATCTTTCATTGTTTAATTAAACGATAATACCTAATATACAATATGAAATCAGAAGTGTGGCCTATGTCTCTCTACCTATCGAGAATTTATGGATATCTTAGAGCCAACAAAACAAGCAGTAGCCATAAAGTTGAACAATTATTAAATATTGGCATTAAATAATGGGAGCTGCAAAACGAAAAAAGGAGTAAACTGTTATTCCGGATTTCAGGGCTAACATCTAATTTGTAATGGATCGACCTTAGACCTGAGCCCATCAAAAACTTTTCCACCAATTCATAACGAGCCTGTCCCAGTCAATCGAAGTGTGGGTCAATGGGCAGCATTCTCGTCCCTGACTCAAACAATTAGTAAGCCCGTTTTATTGCCCTCCTGCAAATTTTAGCACAAGTTGATCGCCTAAAGAGTTCATTGTTATAATATTTATTTAAATTTTGATATAATAATAATTTATATTATTTAAACTTCGATTTTGACTTGTTCGCACATTGAATGGCATATCCTCTTAAAATGATGCAAGATAGGATCTCCGTCAAGGAGGCTGGAAAAGTTTCTAATTTGTCGATGTCCACTCCCAAGAGGCCACCGTTTTCACCATTAACGTTCCCAACAATTTCCATGGTCCTCTTTGCCAACTGAGCTGATCAAATTTTGCTAGTATTAGCATGTAATTTAACGCTCAAAGTCGCATTTCGAAAAGCTATCTGTAATTTTCCACCATATTGGTTACTAAAGCTACTCTTATTTTCGCCCCATCCCCAGCATTATATCTCCACCACTTTTGCGACTCCAAACGAAGCCATTCAAATCTCTGTTGATGCCATATGCATGCCACTACTTTCCTGAAAAGGGCCTTTTAACAAGCCCGGCAACATCGCCACCTCCTCCTAGGCCTCGCTGAATAATCTTGTTAAGGCATGGACATCGTCAAAAATCCAGCATTACCCCTTTCTTGTTTCAGATTGTAGCTAATATATCATGTTGGGCTCTCCACTTTACAAGTTTAAACTTTTAAGATAATTGGTTGCTCAATTTAAATTATTATTAGAGCAAATAGGTTCTTTGCATGATGCCAAATTAAACTAGGATTTTAACATGGCATCAAAGCTCAATTTTATCACTTCTGAGAATGTTAGCGACAGTTACGATGCTTACATATGATGGAAGTATGTCAATTTGATGTTATTACATATTGGTTAAGTCTTGGATTGTCTTTGGTCCAAAAGGAACGTGGGTTGTTGCCCAAGATTTGCATTAACCGATAAGGGCAAGGCTGAGGCTAAGGCTAAGGAATGTGGATGGAGGATAAGGGAAATGGTTGATAAAGGTGGAGCAGCTGAATGGAAGGTTTATTTCTATGTGTCACCCTATAAAAGATCACTTGAAACACTTCAGCACTTCGGGTCGTGCATTTGAGCGGTCGAGAATTTTTCGCATGACAGGATAGCCTCGCATCTTGCGTATCTGCAAGCAGGACTTCGGTTGGTTACTCTCTTCTCTATTCTCTGGTAGTCCTAAATAACCAAAAATAGTTACTATCTCTTTATTTTTCACCATGAAAACATTTCGATGATTCATTGCATTATTTCATTTCCAAATGTGATTTACAAATCAGTCTACAATCTTATTTTTTGATGAAAAACCAAACAAAAGAACTGTAATTTGAGACTATTAGCCTTGTTTTAGATTAAAGTTAGTATGGAATTTCATTCCGTTCATCAGTAAATTATCTGTTAACTTAAAAGCAAGAAATGGTCTAAAAACTGATACCATTGACGAAACAGGATTTAGAGAAACTTCAGATACATTTTATTAATGCATCACGATAGAAGAGCTAAGCGAGTTTGGGTTGACGGATGAAAAATTGATTGATCAAGAATGGTAAGTCCTAAGAGGATGTCTTAATCCCACATCTTGATGTTTATGAAGTTACAATGCTGTTAAAGTTAATGGAAATTGTGGGTCTTTTATCGTTGTACTGCTTAACTTTGAAGTTTCTTGGTTTCTGATAATTGGGCAAAAGACTGCAGGACTAGGAGAACTTAATTATGATTGTCCAGCGGTAAATTCTTTCTCCACTCACGTCGAAAATGAGGGTTGCAGAACCTCAAAAAAGCCGAACATTATTATCAGACAGACTAAAAGGCCACACAAACTAAGCAAAAAAGTTTTTGAGCCTGCAGATTGTTTTGCTTTGTCTACATTATGATTCTGCCTTTGGTCATGTTATATTCATCATTTTCTTGCAGGTATTTTGCTTGGAATGAGACGCAATGCCAGAGTGCTAATAGCCATTATTCTGTAGGACAATGTAACCAAAGGCCTTTGCAAAGAACTTGAAATCAACTAAATAGAAAATTTACATGCTGATTTGTCTCTTCAATGAGTAGCAATTTAAAAAAAAAAGCAGTGTTTGTGCATTAAAAATTCAACACATTATTTATGCTATCTAGACTCTCCATTTTCTTTATAATATTTGTATGTAATATCTGTTTTCAACAAATATTCAAATATAAGTATAAAAATATAATCTTTAAAATATATAAAAAATTTTTAAATATTTTTATATCGAATATATATTTATATCTGACACGTAAAATTTGAATAATCATTATTAACAAACAGTTATCATGGGTGTACTTGTGTGGTCTGTTCATTAAAATTTTCAATGAGGAGAACAGCATTTTGCGTATAATACATGTGATGGGGTCAAAATGGTGCTGAAGAGTCCTTGGAGCCGGCTTTTGATTACACATTCTAATCTCCTTCTTTCAAGGTCAATTGCGGTTTTAAGTGCGAACACACCGCAAGACATAAAGAAAGATAAGAATCATTGAATTTGAATATTGGATTTAGTCAAAAAAAAAAAGTTTGGGTTTTAATCAATAATTATATTTGACAAACTTCTGTTTAAGAAACAAAGATCTTGGAAAGCTGGTTCCCACTTGACAGAAAAGACAGCAAGAGCTGTTGGCAGCGATGAAATGATCTCAGATTATGACTTTTCGATTTTCTTTTTACCATTTTGCTTCAAATGAAGAATGGACCAACCTTTCTACGATCTGTCCCCTCTTGAGCTTTATTAACATTGATTCTCTGGTACAGATCAGAGATTTTCCATAGCATCGCCGTCTACCCAATTTTGGAATTTCACCAGCCAATAACTTATAGTAAAGTTGAAAACCAAAATCTAAATAAAGAAGGAAAGAAGATTGTTTATTCCAAACCTAATCCTGGGCTTAGGTCATTTCTTACAGGAAAATCAGTAAAGAAGTCCTTTCCCAGCATCATCAACTTTTTTTCTTTTTTTTTTTTTCTAAAATAAATGGCAAAGATGCTCTAGCGTTTGGCCGGCTCACATTTGAACATTCACTGCTGAAATAAAAATGTCAGCAAGCTAGCAAGCAAGCCAACAAAGTAAGTTATCATCTTCTCTGGCAAGATTTTTCACATAAGTCTAAGATCAGCAAGCCATAAATTTAACACCATTAGTGGCTCTAACGTTCTGGACTGAATCTGGCTATTATTAGCAGCCTCACTCTTTAAAGGCTAATGCTTTCCTCTCCAAACTCCTAAAGTCTTTAATTATAGCATCAGCATATATGCCTCCTTGTCCCTAAAGCTCTGCCAAGATTTGAACAAAGGCAGCAAGCAAGCGTAGATCTTTGGTTCCATAACCAGCAGCAGTGAAAGTAACTGACACGGTTAAAAAATTAGCCAGATGCAGTGATGAAAAAGGCCGATTTTCAGCATCTTGACTGGTTAGAATCTAAGCACAGTGACAAAATCAGCATAAGAACTATACAGCATTCATGCTAATAATACAGTTCATACAATAGAACAGGAGGCTATCAATCATCAGACCGATAATACGAGTCCTAGGCTCCTAGCAATAAGCCAGTAACGAGTTTTATGCATCCGACAAGATTTATGCATGGTGAAGTCTTCCATTCAGGGAATTCATTTGGTTAACAATTCAAGGAAAAAAAATCGCTTTCATCCCATAAGATTGAGGTCTCCCTATGCCTTAATCATGGAACTAGAAAATCTGATTAATCGACTGAACAAAAATGTTTTTCTTTTAGTTGAATTCTAATTTGCTAGTTCATATATATATGGCCCTCCGATACAAAGAAAACCAAATCAGATATCTCAGTTAAGGAGATAACATAGCAATTGATTTCTATAGAGTTTATTTTCAACACGAATTTTAACCTAAAGGCCCTTGTCTTCTTCCAGACTAAACCTGGTTACACTTTGAAGTCAAACAAACACATTATCCACCTATCTGAACTCAACTTCTCGACGAACAATGGTGAGACCCGGTTTAGAGAGGAAGACGATGCAAAATTAGCCATCAGTGTAGAATGAAGACCAAAGCGCTGCAAAATCAGAACAAGTGTGTCGTAGGCCCTTGCCAGGTAGATAAGAAAAGATATAACATTAAAGTACCACCGGTTTCGGCACCATGAAAATGGGAACTTTATGAATTCTCAACAGTTGCAGTCGCAACTTGAAATTCCGTTGGTGGTTCTTGTTTACCACTCCGTCTCAAGAAAGTCCTCTTCCACCAAATCTCGAAACCTCTTTGAATGTTTGGACAATCTTCGCCGGAGTTCAAGAATCTATCAAACCAAGCAAGCAAAATTTCCTGCTGCCAAGACAGAGGCAGAGTGAGAATTGTGTTACTAAGACCTTCCTCGATTAAATGCCTATCAAGGCCTCTTGATGCCCTCCTCATCCACCCAAAATCATTATAAAATGGCACCAACCATGTTTGTAAAAGCAAGCACCTTACTTCCATTGATGCCAATAACTGCCCTTTTCCAATTCCCACAAATAGCCGTGCAGTAACTCTGCTAACCTCGTACCTATGGACAGCTGGAACTTTAGAATGAGCATCGGATAATTCGGATTGAGAAGCCCATGATTTTAGAAAATCCTCAGCGATCTGCCTATCAATCAAAATGTCCAAAATCCAGTGCAAATTATCTGCTTGTCTCGCAATCTGACTCACATCCGTCAAATCAGATGAAGCTGCTCGGAGAACATGGACCCGAAGCAGCTCCAGGCAGCCATCACAAGCTGAATAGAAAGACTCTTTCCGGAGATCATTCTGAGACGAATTCTCGCGAAGCATCTTCAAGACCAATCCTTTCATTTCACGCCTTGCCTTCTCATCTTTGCCTTCAAGAACCACATGTAAAAGCTTGAGAAGCACTTCTTCATTATCGCCACCCTCATCAGTTCCATCAGTAACATCAACAGAAACCCTCTTCAGAACTTCCCCGGCTCCAACATTTTCGAGGCGGAGCTCAGCTAATAAAGAAGCCACTTTCTCTTCTTCATCCTCAGCCCAAGGAGCGGCTTCCAAGTACTCCAAACAAGACAGAACCCCAGCATCAAATCCAATTGCCGCTGACACCTGACAAAGCAAAAAAAAAAAAACACCACTTAGTTTCTGTAAAAAAGGAACGAAAAACACACTTTTCGAACTTCTTTCAACCTGACACAAATTCAGTTTAAACGGGTATTTGAAACTGTTACTCCTAATTTTAAAAAATCGAAAGTAACCAAAAATATCATAAATATTAAAAAAAAAAAAAAACTAAAACTTTACCTTCAAAATCCCAAGAACCGTAGAAACGTCCTCTCTCATAAACTTCTTCCTCAAATCTTTACAATACATCAATTTCAAGGTCTCTATATAAACCTCCACGTCATCGCAATCTGCTATTTCCACAATGTACGGCCCACCTGATCCATTTCTCTGCTGCTTTACCCATCTATCAGATAACTTCAATGCAAAAAACCTACTGTGAGCCACCACTATTTGCCTGTGCACGTTCATTGACACACTAATCCCATCCTTGGAACTCAACGTCAGCTTTATATCACTCGAATCCGGGTCGTTAAACTGGTTGCCAGGGCTCCGGGTCGACAGAAGGCCCCAAATCCGTTGCATGGTCAATGCCTGCTTATCTATGATTGGCGGTGGCTGATTTTGTTTGGGAGCTGAAATGGGTACTTGGATCTGAGCTTGGTTTTGGGATTGGGTTCTTGGGTGGATATCGGGCTCGCTAGCCATCATCTCGAAAAGGGTCGGGCTGGATCGCGTCTTGTCCGGTGGAGGCGGCGGAGAAAGCGGGTTTAAAAGACCCGCGGTGAGTGCAGAGTTGAACTTGGTGAAACTCGATGGAGAGTGACCGTTCGAGAGCGTCGTGGCGCCCGTGAAGTCCATGACGGGTGATACACTGCCAGGAGAATATCGGATCTTAAAACCCGACAAAGAATCGGTTAAACCCTGGTCCGGAATACGTCGAGCTTGAGGCGGAACTGAAGGAGGAGGAGAAGGAGGGGGAGGTGGGGGAGTCGGAAGGGGTTTAGAAGCAGGGCAGCACCAAGAGCTATCAGGTGAAACAACGGTGGGCGGGTCAAGTTTCCGTGTCAAACCCCCAGGAAAACCGTAATCCGAGTAGCCGTTTGCAGTGGCAGTAGCAGTAGCGGTAGCCGGAGATGCAGAAGAAGAAATGGTGGTTTCTTTACACTTGCGGCGTTTAGGCTTGATGGGTTGTGCTTGAACTTTGAACTGAGCAGATGATGTTTTTGTAGAAATTGATGTAGTTGTAGTAGTTGTTGTTGCCATGAAATTGTATTGAATATGTCCCCTCCCTCTAGCTTTTTTTTTTCTTTTTGCCTGTGTTTAATTGTCTTTTAGTTTACAGCGATAGAACCTATTAAAAATGGCGGTGCATACGAGGAAAAAAAATTAAGAGTTGTAGCCAGTTGGTAAGCAATTCAAGTACAAGACATGAGCTTGTCTGAAACGGGGGGCATTTAATGTAAGAGAAAGAAACAAAAAGGATCAGATCAAATTTCGTGCTGTTCTGTTTCGTTTTGGATTTTTTCGGGTCTTGGCCTTGGGGAGCTTCAGCCTTCAGTCGTTTGGCCTCTCTTTTTAACCTTGTTTTTTTCTAAAATGTTTTATTTTTGGGCATTCGATTGATGGGGATTTCGATGGAGGGAAGAAAACGAAATCGACAAACTGGTGTTGGGGCTATAGATGGGGGCTTTTTACACGTTATATGGTTTTAACAGAGACTAAAATAAAGATGGGTAGAGTGGCAAAAGCAGCGAGGACAGAGAGGCAAAAGCTAGCACAGTGGCAAAACCCCCCACCAAAAAGGGGCCACCAATTGTTTTGATTATATGACAATTTTAAACATTACACGGTAAATATAATATAAAATAATATAAAATTTATATATTATAAATTATTAATACATTTAATTTTATATAAATATATGTAAAAAGTAGTATCTACGGATGTGCAAGTTAACGGATCTAATATTGATGTCACTCTTTTAAAATGTCATGGGAATGGGGAAGGTATAATTTTAATCTATCACCTTCTATTAATTAATTCATGTGACTTTACTTCGGGTTTTTTTAGCTGTGAGTAATAAATGGACACTTAGCAAGCTTGCACTCAAGAATAATATACTATTATTACCTCACTCAACATGACATTATGTTATCTATGGATTTTGTCCAACCAGATCCAATATTTATGTTAAATTAATACATAATATAAAACATATAAATATTAATTAATCCAAAATTATCAAGATTTATTTTGTTTATACTTAAAAGATAGTAGAAAAAACATTTTAGAAACCAAGGATCCGAAAGGAGATCATCTAACTTTTAATTCAACATGAACTTGATGTGTACACTGTTTGTACGTTAGTAATAGTGATTTTGGATGATTCCTCTAAAATTGACTTGCTCTTAATAAGATATGTTTCTATAATTAACTGAATTAAATTGTTTAAGTTATACAATTTTTAAGGAATAAGAAGAATATAACCAAATGCAATTATGAAAACAAAAATCAAGATGCATATTTTATTTATGTATTTTAAATTTTAATTAAATAAATTAATTCTATGTATGACAAATAATTTTTAAAATCTTTAAATTATTTCATAGTATGAGGCTCTTAGACCCTAATTCCTTTTTAAAACAACTATAAATAAATCATAAATAAATTTCCAAATCAAATTATTTTATCTAGGTAGTAAATTTCAAATAGTAAACAAATATTGTTTCTTATCAATATATATATATATATACACACAAAGAAAGGTTGCTTATGTTTCGAACCCATGTCCAATTTTAAATGAAGACTATTACTTTTCACTAGCATATGAGAATTGTGGACCAGCTGTCCCCAAATTTTAATAAATTATTATTATTATTACATAAAAACAAACAAATTAATAACTTTTGAAATTCCAAGCCAAGGTGTGGAAAAGTGTAGATTGGCTCTTGACTATTTGACATGTGAAGAAGAAAGCAAGGGAGCCCACTTCACAACCAAAATAAAATATTTGGATTTAATAAAAGACATATCTATACGCACAAATGAGACATTTCGTATAGAAAATTTTCATAAACTATTTCCCTTTTTTTTGGCTTTATTTATTAAATTTTATCTCAAATTCCATTTTGATTCGTGAATATTCATATAAATTCTTTTATTATTATCATTATTATTTTCCTTCCATTTCGCTTTTTTTTTTTTTTCTTGTCCCTTGTGCCTCCCTCCATTCCTACTCGTGAAATAACAAAATAAACTTACATCATACGTTGCACTGGTAGGCCCACAAAAAGTGGGCCCACCCCAAATTCACGTCACCGTTGACCGGTTTTCCATAGGATAAAATTAGAAATAATCAAGAATGGAGGAACTGAAAGATAACCCCCGTTGTTTTAAACTGGAGAGACAAAATCATCAATTCTTGACCTGCAAAATTCCCATTCTAGTGGATTTGGTTTAAAAGCCGTGGCCCATAGGAAATCAGCTTGATCAAATCATCATAATTCATAATTTCATATCCTGATAGCACCGGATTGAATATAACTCCGATTTTTGATTGAATTAATCCGATCTGATATTTTCATCCACGGCTGAGTGAATTACCGAAAGCTGAGCCCTGAACCCCAGCCCCACAAATCAGAGCCAAGCCCCATGTATGGTATGAGTCAATTAGATCTAAGACCGGACTTTTTAA
>JBBYHO010000008.1:1183524-1194347 GCA_038382025.1 Adansonia gregorii | reverse complement strand
TTTATTTGAATCAATAACATTCACTGGATAGGCAGAGATATGGGCCAATTCAATTTAATAGATGCAAAGAAGAAAATACTTACCATTTTCAAAAGAGAGAATACTCAGAGATCAGAAGCGTTCACAATGTTGGTTTACGAAAATTTTCAAATTAAATTTACAGAGTTACATAAGCACCGAAGTAACGAAAAAAAAATGAAGAAAAAAATAAAATTATTGAGAATAGGGAAGTTGATAGTATAAAAATTTTAAACCTTTAGCTGTTTTATAAAGGGAAAAAGCAAATCACGCAAGAAGTATATCACAATACATGGCAACAGCAACAGCTTGCAAGACAAAGATTTATCATAAGTACCAGCTCTCCATCCATGTCTCAGTAACCTAGACTCAGTTGGCTAGCAACCAACAAGTGAGTCGGAGAAAGATCACCTGTAATAACCAGGTGATGTGTAAGCGGGGGGTGGGTAAGCAGCAGGAGGATACGGAGCGGGAGGATATGTGGCTGGCACCGGATAACCATGAGCTGGATAGCCAGGTGGATAAGGCTGTCCATATGCAGCTGGTGGATAGCCGGCCGCTGGAGGAATTGGTTGATCAATGCGTGACATCTGCTGAACGGGAGGGACTGCCATTGGTTGTGGACCAAACATGCCATCTCGTTTGTCCATTTCAAGCTTATGTTGCGTCTGCAACCAAAGAAAATGTTAAGAGATGGTTTGAAATAAAAATAATGAAGTTTCCCATTTGCATAAATTGGACTTTGGAAGCACTTGGTACCTGCATGCATGAACAGACCCTGCCAAAACAAAGTAAAAACTGTGAGGATTATATCTTTAAGCAAAACTAGCTAAGAGATAGGTAGCGGGCGAAATGGAACCGAATCCTTACGTGCAATAAACCGAATCAGCCAAACAGTTCAATAATTGTGACGCCTCTTCAATCTCGTCACTTCCAACAATCATTGCAACTATGGAAAATATGCAGGCAATTTGTTGTAGGCAGAACATGAAACCCTGTACATGAAGCAATAGCAATATGTTTAATCAATGGCCAAGAAGTGCACATATATACACACACACACACACACACACAGAGGAGACATAGATGTAGTAAGAGATAGATTACAATAATGCAGTTGTCACATTGTGTTGTATGAATATTGAATTCATCTTGCAACAAAAATCGAGTGGAGGCCACTGAGTTTCCAAAGCAGAGGAAAACCTGGCAACGAAGACACATGGTGATGAAATTAAAGTCAAGGACGCTAGGCGCAGGAAAAAAAATTGCCTGAATAAAGCAAGGTACAAATATGTATACATGTGTAATTTTTGGACTATGTCAAATTATCTCACAAAATATGCTAAAATTTCTTTGCAGGTCAGTATGCATGATTTCTTGATGTTTTCACTTTTATTGTTTAAAATACTCAAATATTGAAAAGTAAAGTGCGATATTATTAAAAACTATAAAATTAACGAAAACTTATTATTCAGATTTTTTTACACGTACCGCCTTAAAAAAAGAGCTTAGACACACAAAGCGTGTGCCTAATCAAATGTGTCTCACCTGAAAGAGTCAATGACGCTTTTATCATCTGTCAGTAAGACGCAACACCTAGACATACTCATTGACAACACTGCCTGGAATTGAGCATGGTTTGTTTTAAAACCTAAATTCCCATTAGTCCTCATAGGCAAAAAATTTGTATAAACAGCTAAATCTGCGCATCTCTAATATTCCTACAGTTCTTGGTAACCCAACCTACTGTCTAGCACCCCATAGATTCAGAATCAGACCAGCAAATTTATAAATTAAGGTGCAAGTTGAAGTAACACAAGGCAATACAGATCATAGAGACGACAATTCTTACCTCAGTGCAAAGGCAAAACTCGGGACAATTGCTTTCTCCACACCTACCGCTGCACGGCATATAACCAGCACAACATGTGTACCTACAATATATGTGTATAACATAGGCCTATGTTTAAACCGAGACAATAATTAATCTTTGACTTGTGCTAAAAGAGGAATCGAATGCATCGATTACCTTGACATATCATCATAAAGTGCTCGTTTACGGAGCATGTATGATGCACATGGCCCACTGCAGTAAGAAGAAAAAGAAGGAAAAGTCAACAGTGGAATGGTGGCCAAATTATATATGATTAGATGGTTTCGAAAAAAGAAAATTACTAAGGAAAGAGAGGTGGGAAAGACATTTTATCAGCTACTTTAGAACATAAACATGAAATAGGACTGAGAGGACAGTATGGTCAATCCAATATTCATCGACGTCTCAAACGTCATACCCTGAACCATCATTAATAACAACACTAATTGCAGGTAATTAAACAAACAAAAAACAACTATTAAAATCACACACAGTTCAGGGAGACAAGGTGACGATCAGATCTACAAACAAAAAAAAAAAAAAAAAGAATAGATTCAGAATTACTTACCACCAAAAAGCAAAGCAGCAATCTGCAACCCCCCCACCCAAAAAAAAAAACAAAAACAAAAAGGGAAAAGAAAAGAAACAATCAAACTTAAAAAAAGAAAAGAGAGAGAAGCCCATAAAAAATGAAAACAGGGAAAAAGAAAAATACAAGGAGGGTCGCGTTGCAGGGTGCTCATGAGTTCCGTGTGCCAGACATTTCGATAGCTCTGGCGGAGCTGCATCTTTTCCAGGTATTCTTGCGACGCCATGGCTCAAAAAAAAAGACTCCAACAAAACGAAAATGACGAAGACCTTTTTCCCAAATGAAACAAAGAAAGAAGAGAGATGGAAGGAATTCTGGAAGTTGAATGTGCCAATGGGATGATTTGTTTTAACGCTTTAAGAAAAAAAAATCATCAAGGAACAAGAAACGATTAGAACCAGGAAAAAAAACACAAAAATATGAATACAAATTCCAATTTAGAAGGGAGAAGGAGACGGAGAAACATAAGCAAATGGGAAAAAGCAGCGCTATTTGCGTTAAGACAAGTATAAGTTGATACAATACTTCAACCAAAATATTAACTCCATGATAGTGGTTATTTTAAAAAAAATAACGCTATTTGTGTAATTATAATTGATTTACTTTTCCTTATTATATTAAAAAAAAACACTATAAAGATAAATAAAAAGAGCAAGCAGTGAAATAATTCACAGTTATTTTTAGCTATTAAAGTTTTTTAGTAGTTAAATTCACGATAATTTCTCACAGATAAAACCAGTCCGGTTAGCAGCCGATTACTATTTTTTCACAGTGCATGTTGCAGTCCAAAACAACCGTGGTTGTGGTAACACTGCCTAGCACGATAGATGTCCCTCTCAATTGTTACATCTGGTTTTGGTCTTGTTATGTTTGAGACAATTAAAGGTCGAACTTTGGTTTATTTTCTGTAATTCAATTTCGTATCATTGCATGTCACTTCAGTAGTTATCATTATCATTAATAAAAATTAACATACATAAATGCCAATAATCTTGTCACTTAATTTAATGATTAAAAGATCATTAGAATTGACATGTAAGCTTATATCCTATCCAAACATCTCTACCATCCTTAATTCATCCAAAAATAAAATTGCATAGTGAATAAAGTTGATCAAACGTGGTGCTTTGGTCCATACATGTGTCGCTTGAGAGGCGAGACCTTTGTCTTGTTCTTCCATGGAACGCCAAAGTCATTAGGTTTGGTCTATGTATATATGCTGTTTGAAAGGCGAGACCTTTGTCTTGTTCTTCAATGGAATGTCAAAGCCTTTAGCTTTGGTCTATATATGTGATGCTTGAAAGGCGAGACCCTTGTCTTGTACTTCCATGGAACGCCAAAACCTTTAGGTTTGGTCTATGTATATATGCTGTTTGAAAGGCGAGACCTTTGTCTTGTTCTTCCATGGAATGTCAAAGCCTTTAATAAACAAACTGGGGGCCTAGGCGAGTCCGAATAGAAAAATCAACCCTTTTTTTTTTTCTCAATTCCAATCGAGAGTTGGTCAGTTTTGCTTTCAAATGTCTTACAATCTTTCTGTGTCCGATGACTTTTCCTTTCAACAGCTATGAAATGGTTTTCACTGATACGATCGATAATAACTTGCTGTTTGACTCTGATCTTCCTTTATCCCCTCTCTACGAGTCTTCATCAGATTATAATGATTAATGATCTTCAAGCCGTGTTGAACAACAGTGACGGCCAATGACAAAACCCAGTAGATCAACTCGCTTATTCAAATGAGTTTCTGGTCTGCTTCATTATCCTCCAACAGTAGACCAGCTTGAAAATCTTGATCTTCTTTTATCACTTGATCAAACTTTTGAAAATGGGTATGAAAATTTCGACAGCTTGAATTCATAGCACACCTTCTTTCTAAAAGTGAACTTCTTTGATTAGTATTTTCTTCACGACTTTTTAAACACATTTTTCAACTTAAAACTTGCACGGGGCAAATATGTGTTTAACCCTTAAAATTAATTTATATTGATGAAGAAAGATCTATTATCAGACGGTAACTAATTGGGTCCTGGCATCAAATTATATGCCATTTCGTGTTCATATTTGTTAACATATTGCCAAAATAAATGAGATCAGTTAAAGGCAGTCTTTTCTGGTTTTTATCCATGTCTTTTTTTTCAAGAAGTATACTTCCAAAGTGCAAACTTCTAAAAAAATATAGAAATGTTGGGTCATAACATGCTCATATGCCAGCCAATTTTCATTCAAAGAGGTACCTCAAGACATACACAGTAACAGAGTAAAATTCTGTACTTCCGGCTTCCAAGCAATTTGATATTTGGGCATTAAACGAATCGCAGTTCAGGTTTCAATTTTCATCTCAACCATGGCGTCTCTTAAAACAAACATTGCGATAACTAACATCATAGATGGTATTAAAACAATCACGAGTCAGCATGGTTTGGTTGTTCATCTTCAACCATAGCGTTTCTTAAACAAATGATGCCGCTTGGACGGATCCTTGGGCTTACTCTTATTCTGGCCGTGCCCAGGAAGTTTATGCTTTCCAGTGCTGCAAATGAAAAAAAAGATTCATGCATGCTGATTAACACGTAAAGAAATTAACTTAATTGCTAAAAGAGGCTATCATCTTACGAGTATTCCATGTAGACCATTCCATTTGCACCAGACATTGCACTCATGGATCCCATAGATCGACGAGCTTTATGAAGGGCTATATCATCTGCATCTTCTTCTAACTGCTCCAAACCAACTGCATCGTCGCCGGCAGTCAAGACCTGATTTATACAAACTTGTCAGCGACCACTAGCTTGACAATCTCTTAAATTTCAAAAGTTATAAGTGGAAAAATAAGCACCTTTCCTAGAAGAGCCAATTGGTCGTCGAGATGGTAGTAACTCAAGTCAGCACCAGCATCAGGAGGAGGCAAGCTTGTTATCACCTGTCAGAAATATACGACAAAGCCGTGTTACGCTAGTGTAGCATATAAGCCATTTTCGCCAGTAGCATATGCAAATAAGCCATTTTCATGGGTAGGATATGCATAGTTTTGTATTATAATAGAGTAGATAAAGTATTAACCAAATCAAAATTAAGTAGTAAATGACATACCTTAAAGCTATAACCTTGATCAATTAGAAACTGCTGCCTTTTAGTTGAGTAGTACATTTCCTGCATTGAGTACCAAGTTAAACATTACTTTAGTTAAGGAAACCATCATTTACACAACAATGCTTAAGAATAGTTGATGCCTTGGAAAGATGATAGATGCATACCTGTGTATCAGTAGAAACAAGGGAATAGAAAAATGCATTATACTCCTCCTTACCACCTGCCATCCTATCTTCGAGTTTACCCTGTTGGACCCACATAAAATTTCAAATATATGCACGTTGCATTTATCGACAGAATAGCAAAGCAAAGATGAAAATTTTCAGATGCAAAATAAAACCATAACACTAACCTTTGCCCTAAGAATGCGTCCCAATCGCTGGGCTTCTTGACGTCTTGAACCAGCATGTGATGAAATCTGAATGATCACATTTGCCTCGGGAATATCTATTGAATTATCACCTACCTGTAGATAGAAACACAAACACCAGACCATTTACATGGGACACAAACAAAAGGGTCCACTTGGGAACAAAGAGGTTAATCACATAACCTAAACTTGGTTGTCAGTTTCCTAGGAGTAACTAAAAACATGAAAAAGAGAATTTATAAGACTACTCAGAAAAAGGGATTCAATCTCATCACCTTAAAGCTAACCATAATAAATAATTATGCCTACATGCATTTAAGACTATATTGCAGTTAAGGCGAGCACCACCCGCCAAAAAAAACCCAACTCATTACAGTGACCAAAAGAAGGGGAGAAAAAAATGGTAAAACTTGGTTTTTTTCATGGGGTGCAACAGTAGCTCATAACAATCAAAATTACATAGGCACAGTGGCATTTCTCTCCACTCACCTGCAATACTGAAAGTAAAATATAATGTGCTGATGAATACCTTTGAGAGGAAAATAGTATTCACATCACGACTAGTCTTGAACGCCTGGAGAATTTTTGTCCTCTCGAGATGGCTGCACATTGCAAGGGCAGATTGACCGTCAATAATATTAAACGATACAAAAACAGGCAGATTTCAGCTAGCAATTGATGTTCACAAACAACCTGGTAGCACCATAGATCATAGGCTTGCGTAGTTTCATTGCATACTCAGTCAGTGCAAACAGATTGTCGGCAAAGACAATTATCTTATCGCCACGCTCCCGTTCATGGAACCGTATGAGAAACTCACATGCCCTGAACTTATTAGGATTCATCACATAAAGTGCCTGAAAAATAAGAGGCAGCCATTAGACATGTAAGAAAGGGAAGAAGTTAACTGGCTCAAAAATTCTATATAAGAAGAAGGTAACTGTTGGCTACTCGAAAAGCGATGTCCTGGTTTTCTTATTAAAAAGAAAAAACAAAATGAGCAAGTTAATATATTGACTTCCAAAAACGTACTGTCAAAACAACAGCAAAACTCATTAAGAACCAACAAATTAAGGTGAATTGCTCAGATAACTTAACCTGTTTCTTCTTGGAGTTTTCTTTCTTCAAATATTCAGCAAAAAACTCCTTTGTCATCGGGCACCATACTTCTGCGCATTGAACATTTGCTATAAACCCTCCTTTTACTAGATCCAGCCAATTTGCTTCATACAATTTGGGACCAATGAGGAAGTTCAAATCTGTAATTCTTTCATCCTCTCTCACAAGTGTGGCTATAGAATAGGATTTAAATATTCACAAGTAAGAGGCGGCTGAGAGCTGGCGATGCATTAGAGCCAAAAAGAAAAAAATGAGGAAGTACCAGTAAGCCCCAGTTTGCAGTGGGATTTGGTGATACTAATGACTTTCCTAAACATGTGAGCAGGGACAACATGCACCTGCCAAGAAAAGAATGCTTTCAGTGCATATAAAGTTAAAAAAAAAAAAAACTCCCTTGATGGTACAGAAATGACAAGAACAATGACAATCAGTAATTACCTCATCCATGAGAAGCAGTCCCCATTCTCTGTTTCTTATCTCTTCAATAATCTTTTCAGATTCTTCAGACCGCTTGCCACCAAAAGCAACCATATTATATGTTGTCACAACCACTCCAGCATTGCCACGGAATCTCTCTTTGCTGTCAGATGTAAAACGGCAAATTTGTTCATCCCGTATGGTTGACCAGAGCTTAAACTGAAAAGCCCACTGATCCACCGAAACCGCATTTGTAGCCAAACAAAGGCAACTTTTCTTTATTCGGCTTGCTGCAGAAACACCGACTAGAGACTTTCCAGCACCACAAGGCAGCACAATTATGCCAGATCTGGCTCTACCTGCATGAATGAAACTCAAGTGGAGTTGTCTCAAATCCAGCACTAAACTTCAAACTAACGAGAGTTCAAATCCAGCCTTATATTTGTTCAATTCGTGCCAATAAAAATAAGCTATAGTATTTCCACAATTTCCTAAAATAGGATGCTAAAAGTGCTCTAGCAACCCAGAAGTAACAGAGCAACAATTCAGAAAATTGTAACAATTCTTCCACTGAGGAAGTTAAAAGTGTCATCAATAGAATTTGAGAATATTAAGAACAAAACAATAAGTTGAGCAAATTACAATGTAGATAATCTCACCATTTCCAAACATTTTACTAAGACTCTTTTCCTGATATGGTCTTGGCTGCGCATGAGGCTTCAGTTCCATGTCAAGGTCAGGATTGACCTACAATTCAAAGGAACAATAAAGACTCCAAGATAATACCGGGATCTGGATAATATGAACTCAGTTACCACCATTTGCTACAGCCACTTTATTATTAGTGTGAAGGAAATCACAAATTTTACTCACAGTGTCATTTCTGAAATCATATTCCTCCAACATTGGATAATTTAATGCATTTGGCAAGCATCTTTGCTTTACATTTTCAACCTGGCAATGTACAAAGTACAAGGTAAAAACTTAAATGTAGCATAATCTCGTATAGAAACAATCCAGTGCAAAACTGACAGTATTAATTTACATCAAACTATTAGCAGAGCATCTTTTAATAGAACGATGCATCTAATGAAATTTACTTCAACATCATTGACTTATTTATACCGTAAGATATCAGAAGCTAGGAATGCACAAGCTAAGAGATGGCTAAACAGAACTCAGATACCAACATATAAAGGTTGGCCATAAAAGCAATGAGAAAATAGGGCAGCCCGCGTAAGCATGCCCTACTTTAATGTTTTAGTTCTAATTAGTTGAAATCTAACACACTAACACTTGTTTCCTCAAGAAAATCATGAAAATGAAGTTGCGATATGAAGTAGGATAAAAAAATAAAAAATAAAACACCTGAGAAGGGTCAATTTCAAATGCATGGGTTTCTTTCTCTTCAGCAGCAGCTGCCACTTCTGCTTCAAGCAAACCACCATGGCCTGTCTCAACTTCACCGGCAGTTTTGCTGATTGTAAATCCATCACTTCCCTGTGCATTCTATGCGGTACCCATAACGGGTTCATTAACAACACAATCCAGAAGGGGAAAAAATAAAAAGGGAGAAGGGGACATTTCCTTAGAAAAGTAGGAAAAGAATATCTAAGTCAAGAAAATAATTGACAAGCCTCTAGAAGAAATATGACAACCAGAGAGCCAAGAAAGTTAACAATGAAGAATCCATGTGGAAACTCATGAGAAGGCCACCTCCAGATAGTGGTCCAAGTGAATCCAATTTAGTCTCAATTATTCTTTCAAATCCATTATTCATGGCCATCATCTACTAACACTTTGTAGAATTAGATTAAGATCTTTAAGTGAAGGATCACATGGCCGTATGAAGTGTGGCAGAAACTGATTTGCATGAGAAGATATTTAGACCAAAAGCTTGACAGGCTTAACTTGGAAAATACAAAAATGCGAGAACAGAATAATCACTAAAAGAAGGCTAAGCTTATGCCTCAACCGCAATTGAACAAAATAAATCAACAAACTCAATTCACATTATGTAACAAACCTCAGAAACAATCCTTGCTCGAGCTATGACTTCATCTTGAAGCAGTTTCTTCAGTACCTGAAAGGATCAACATCACCAAACAATTAAAACCAAAGAACCCATAAATTCCAACAAACTATAAAGTTACCAGAAATACAACAAACAACCATCTTGCCTCTGGAAATGGGGATTCAATAAAGTAACGATTCTTCTTAAGCACAAGCTTCACTTTGCCATAATTAGCAGTTGAACCATGTATGAAGTCAATAATTTCTTGAGGAAGCTTAGTCTTGGACAATTTATTCAAAACCGCAATAATAGTTTCTGTTTCCAGCCCCACAGATACCGCAGCATACAAGGAATGTGGTGTTAGATTGTACTCATGCATCGACTCCGGCCTACATAAATTGAAAATTCACATTCATAAACATGTTAAGGTAAATCCAATAGGCAAACGACAAGTTTCAACATCATATTTTGTTTATGGAATCGGTACCTGCAAACCGGTTCAGCTATAGCAATAAGAAAATCATAAGCTTGCTTGTATAAAGGAGAGAATGTCTCCAAGAATATACGCCCATCAGCACAAGCCCATAATGGGCGATTCCCATGATCGGATTTTAGTTCTAATTTGCTAAAATCTCGTTTCTTTCCTTCATTTTCACCTTCAAATTAATCATAAAACATAAAAAAAGAAGGTTTTACCAAAGACAACTCAAATTCAATCTAGATAGAATGGAAAGCAAAAAGAACAAAGAAATAGTACCATCACGAGAATCATCATCGCCTTCATCAGGATAAAAGGAATATTCATCTTCAACAGCTGAGCTCTTGTGATCATCCTGCAAAAAGAAAACCCAGAAAGAATCTTGCTTTTGCAAGGGAAAAAGAAATAAATCCCTTAAATTTCAGACAAAAAATAGAGAAAATTTGGCTGACCTTGGCAGCAAATTTAAGCTTTTTGCTGGGTCGACCTCTTTCACCTGAGAATCATCAAAATGCCATAACTCATACAAAACCTTAAGTAAAAAGAAAGATCTAAACTGAAAAGTCACGTATTTTTCTTTTGCGTTATTACCGTGTCCCATGTTTGCTTTACTTGCCATAGAAAAACAGGTTTCTTTTCGGTTTTCAGTATTTCAGATATCGAAACGTTTTCAATTTCCCTTTTTTTTTTTTTTGACTTTTTTAAAAGTACTTCCGTTGCCCGGAAAGAAACGGATTCTCCCCCGCACGAATTCCCAGAGCTGATTTTCTGAAACGCCGAACGCACCATTTAAACAGACCAACGCCTTGGCCACATGTTTTGTGGGGTCCACCCGGTAAACTCGAAACGCAG
>JBBYHO010000008.1:1171565-1183424 GCA_038382025.1 Adansonia gregorii | reverse complement strand
GCCGAACGCACCATTTAAACAGACCAACGCCTTGGCCACATGTTTTGTGGGGTCCACCCGGTAAACTCGAAACGCAGACTTCACGGCCCATTCATGGGCCCAACAGTTAGCTTTTAATTTTAAGTCGGCTAATAAAAAGTAAGGTCTATTATTAAAGGGCTTATACGTTGCCGTTTTCTTCCCCTCTTCGTCACTAAAAGCCCAAATACTTCGGCCTTGAGGGTTCCATTAATCGGAGCAACAACCACCCCATGTACCCAAGAATTATGCGGCGATTAAATGAGCTTTTGCCATTTCCTTGAAAATTCTTCCATTTCGTTTCGTTTACTCTCTCTCTCTCTCTCTCTCTCTCTCTCTCTCTCTCTCTCTGAGGCAGTTGTTCGCCATTTTCTCCTTAGTTTTTTCTTCATTGACTCAGATCAACAACAACAACAGGAGGAGATCTAGGGGAGTGAGAAATGAGCGGTCACGATTCCAAGTACTTCTCGACGACGAAGAAGGGAGAAATCCCTGAACTCAAAGAAGAGCTCAACTCTCAGTACAAGGTACCTACTTGTTAATCCATCCGCATCCTTTTTTTTTTTTGCAGATTCTTTTGTCGATCTGCTTGTTTTTATTCATTAGGTCTTCTATTTGATTCATTTGGAGGTTTTTTAGTTGGTGTTTTTCGTTAGATCTATTGGTTTTCTTTTTTGATTTGTTCTTTGAAGTCGTCGGTTTGCTGAATTACGTCTTTGTTAGCTAAGTTTAGGTTTTTGTTTGGATCAATTGGGGATTATGGAAAATTGCTGGAAATGGAAAGAGAAATTCAATTTTCTTGATTAGGATTAATACTAATTGATCCGAGCATTGGATTATGTTTCGCCTTTCATAATGTTTTTATTGAAAGCATTTTATATTTATCTAATTCAAGCGGAATTTTGACTATAGTACAATTTTTTCAACTCTTGATTTTGGTGTAATTAAATGAGTTCTCTGAAGAAGTCTTTTATAACCCTGTAACTCTTAGCGTTTGGAAGGTGCGCAAACTGTGCCCATAGGAATTTGAATGCATATTATAGCATCTATATTTTTGTGGTTATGGCTGTGGGGTTGTAATCGTGCTTTTGTTTTCTGTGCTATGAAGGATAAAAGAAAAGATGCTGTAAAGAAGGTCATTGCTGCAATGACAGTTGGGAAGGATGTGTCATCACTGTTCACAGACGTAGTAAATTGCATGCAAACAGAGAATTTGGAGCTGAAAAAGCTTGTTTATTTGTATCTTATAAATTATGCTAAAAGTCAGCCCGACCTTGCAATTCTTGCAGTAAATACATTTGTAAAGGTGTGCAATTTATTATGCCCTTTATTACAATATATCATGGCTTAAAGGATAGATGTCTTTTTTACATTTGGCATAGATGTTGCTATTGCCTTACATGAACATGTAAAAGCTGAAAATTTTACGTTGACTAAGGTACTGGCTTATTTTCATGCTCAGGCTGCATACACATTTTAGGAATGTAGTGAAGGATTCCTCAAAGTTTGAAAGTGATTGTAAATTACTAGCGTGAAATGTATTTCTTTTAGTTCGGGTTCACTTACTGGGGCAAAGATGTCTCTTTTCCTAGGTCAGTAGTAAATATTATATTTTACTAATTTGATAGTCAAACAAGTCCAATGCAAGTGGCAAAGGAAAATAGGTCTCATAGATGACTAAATGACTTATAAACCTTTGGGCTTTATGGTCCATTCCCCTCCTTTACTTGTGTTTATTTTCTTTCATTATTAGGGAAAAAGAAAGTTTGATATCATTCTAAGTTAAAATAACAGTGCCGGTTACATTCTTATCACAGCATTCGTCTTCCAATGCAAGTACACGTATTTGTGCTTTTATATAAGATGTCTCTACTGATATGAGCATGTTTTGCATTTATAAAATTCGTTGCACATATGTTTGTGGTTGACAGTGTCTTAGTTGAGGAAATAAAGAGGTTAAAAAATGGGTACTTCTGACCTATCAATTGTCTTTGTATCTGCCTCAAATGGATATAACGCAGTATAGAATGCTAAGATTACATGATATGTTTTGTTTGACTAATGTTTGCTTTAAGGTTTTTGTAAGGATGCTTTATGAATCTCTAATGAGCTTGGCTTTATGAGTATATATGCAGGATTCACAGGATCCAAATCCTCTCATTCGTGCTTTAGCTGTTCGTACTATGGGATGCATTCGTGTTGATAAGATCACAGAATATCTTTGTGATCCCCTTCAGAGATGCCTTAAGGTTGGGGTTCCTGTTATAGTATAGAGTACCACTTTTTTTGCAATGCTTTTGGTTTTTTGGTTTCCAACACATGCTTTGCGCAAGTCATACAAGTTATTATGTATTTCTCTTACTGCATGTAATATTATAACAGGACGATGATCCATATGTTCGCAAGACAGCTGCTATATGTGTTGCTAAACTTTACGACATAAATGCTGAGTTGGTTGAGGATAGGGGTTTTCTGGAATCTCTCAAGGATTTGATATCTGACAACAATCCAATGGTTGTAGCTAATGCTGTGGCAGCTCTTGCTGAGATACAAGAGAATAGTAGTGGACCAATATTTGAAATCACTAGCCACACGCTTACAAAGCTCCTTACTGCTCTTAATGAATGCACAGAGTAAGTACAGAGTTTGAGAATAGGAATATCAATAGGATTGATATAAAGAGGCATATCAATAGGATTTTGGTATTTTATATTTTCCATTTTTGGGCATCATGATTTCTTTCTCAAAAGTGAGTAATAGGAATTTGGTATTGTATATGTAATAGTGTGGTTTTTGGGATGCATATGCTGCTGTATGTAATCTTCCGACATGATAGCTTGAGCAAGTCACTGATCTAGTGTCTGTCTTTTTTGTTGAATTTTGTCTGGCAACCTTGTGCTTTGCCCATCTCATTTTGATAACGGTCCATGTCAGGTGGGGTCAAGTTTTTATACTTGATGCTCTCTCCAGATATAAGGCTGCTGATGCTCGTGAAGCAGAAAATATTGTGGAAAGGGTTACACCACGACTTCAACATGCTAATTGTGCCGTTGTACTTTCTGCTGTTAAGGTGACTTTAGTTTTCATTAGTTATTTGTTTTTTTATCAATCAACTTTTGAGCATTTCATAATTTTGTGCCTTCCAGATGATTCTTCAACAAATGGAACTTATCACTAGCACTGATGTTGTTCGAAATCTTTGCAAAAAGATGGCTCCTCCTCTTGTGACATTACTCTCTGCAGAACCTGAGATACAATATGTTGCATTACGGAATATCAACCTTATAGTACAGAGGCGGCCTACAATTCTTGCCCATGAAATCAAGGTATATTGATATTGAATATAACATGTGCATGCTTGCCGACACACATCATTCACACTTCTGCAGGACAGTTTGATTTGTATGTCTCTAGTAGCGTTGAATGTGTGCTTATCAAATGCTTATTCTTGCTAGGTGTTCTTCTGCAAGTACAATGATCCAATTTATGTGAAGATGGAAAAGTTAGAAATCATGATAAAGCTTGCTTCTGACCGAAATATAGACCAGGTATCCAAATTTTGGTTTGTGGACTTATTTATAGTTGTAGGTTTTTTCCCCTCCTTCATTTAATACATATTATTGTTGGTATAGAATCATAATGTTGAGATGTTCTCTTCGAGGATATCTACGTAGGTTTTATTGGAGTTTAAAGAATATGCAACAGAAGTAGATGTAGACTTCGTCAGAAAGGCTGTTCGTGCCATCGGTCGCTGTGCTATCAAGTTAGAGAGAGCAGCTGAACGGTGCATCAGTGTTCTGCTTGAGTTGATCAAGATTAAAGTAAACTATGTTGTTCAAGAGGCTATTATAGTTATCAAAGATATCTTTAGAAGATATCCTAACACGTATGTATCTTTTGTTTACACTTCTGTTTTATGTGGCACTATTATCCAAAAGTTTAAAAAAAATCATGTCATTACTTTCTTAAAATTAACTGGAACCTCATGTTTGCACCCCGAAACCTGGTTAATTATTTCGGACTAACCTTACAGGTATGAATCTATCATTGCAACCCTCTGTGAGAGCTTGGACACTTTAGATGAGCCAGAAGCTAAGGTATCTTCGTGTCAGAAGCTGCAAAAAAATCAGTGCAATGTTTTCTGTCGTTTTTCTTAGCTCATAGTTTTCTCTTTTTGCTCCTCTCTGCTAAGGCATCAATGATATGGATAATTGGAGAATATGCTGAAAGAATTGATAATGCTGATGAGCTCCTTGAAAGCTTCTTGGAGAGTTTCCCTGAAGAACCTCCCCAGGTTCAACTGCAACTGCTAACTGCAACAGTCAAACTTTTTCTTAAGAAACCAACAGAAGGCCCACAGCAGATGATTCAGGTCTTGTATATTCATTCTTCTTGCTTATTTTCAGTTAGTTATCTGTTCTAGCTTTATCACATTTGCATGTGCAAGGATTTCACTAATGGTTTTATTAGCTTTGATTACCCATTATTACCCAAAAACATTTTGTCTGATTTTTCTCTATATGTAATTGCCTATATAAGAAGGCAGGTCTAGAGTGATGCAGGCTGTATCATTTTCGTAGGAAACACGTAGTATCTAAGTTTTCCCACCAAAGACGGCTGAATATATGACCTTCCTTTGCCTTAATTATCTGGTTGTACAAGTTGCATTAACTGCTGATTGTTGATGTAACTTATGAAAAATTTGAATGTCTGGAAAATTTTGTATATAGGTGTTTTGCCCATGCATCTATGTCTAATCTAATGCAGAGATTGATTTTTCACGGGGAATCAAAGTATAGTTTGTGATTTTCATTTTGAGACATCACATCCCTGCTCACTTCCCTTATGTTGGTCTTTTTATAGGTTGTATTGAATAACGCTACTGTGGAAACTGACAATCCTGATTTACGGGACCGTGCATACATTTATTGGCGCCTTCTGTCAACTGATCCTGAGGTATGTCTATATTTTAACCAATTGCAGCTCATTTTTCATTATTCAATGGATTTATAGTGTGTTTGGTTCACTGTAATAGGAATCTTATTATACTCATATCCTAGCATGCTAGAGTAATGCGGTTGTTTCGTTTACAGAATGGCTATTCCACAAAATAGCTTATTACGGCCTTATTTCGAGAAATTACTGAATAGCTCTTCTGACCTTAGGTGGGGTAAGAAATTGTTTTAGGGGATTCAAATCCACTATTCTTCTATTCCACTTAACCAATTTACTGCATCAACTATTCCATTCCGTTCCTGCTTTATTTCATTCCCACAAAATAGCTATTCTATTACAGCTCTATTCCATTGAAGTGAATCAAACATAACGTTAGTACCCAAAATCAGAGAAATCACTTTTAACTGTGGAGACATTTTTAATTTTTATTTCCTTTTCTTATCTTTGAGGAAGAGGGCTAGATGAGTATTTTGCTTGAATCACCTTCACCCTCATTCTGAGGACAATTCTTAAAATGCGCGTGCTATGTGATTAAGCTAGTTTAGGGTGCCTTTCACCATGTTGGCATGATTAGCTTTGTGAGTCTTTGTATTTAAGGATTTTTCCTGCCCCAATGTGATGGTCTTCTCCCTGAATCCAGCCAGTCCCACTATTGGGTGTTTGGATAGATACAGGCATGTAGCATTGTTGAATGCCGGTGTCCTTGTTGCTGATATGGATGTGTCATTAAGGTAAATCTAACCAAATGCGGGATGTTTTATGTAGTTGTGACTTTCTGTTTGTCCTCTCAGGCAGCTAAGGATGTTGTGTTAGCTGAGAAACCCGTGATCAGTGATGATTCAAACCAACTAGATCCATCTCTTCTTGATGAGCTTCTTGCCAATATTGCTACACTTTCTTCTGTCTATCACAAATCTCCTGAAGCTTTTGTAACCCGTGTGAAGACTGCAACTCAGAAAAATGAAGACGATGACTACCCTGATGGAAATGAAACAGGTTTTTCTGAATCACCTGCCAATGCTGTTAGTGTTGGTGCATCACCGCCAACTAGTTCAAGTAGTGTCCCATATGCTGCACCTAGGGAGCCAGCTCCAGCCCCAGCTGCTCCTGCACCTGCTGCTCCTGTGCCTGATTTGTTAGGTGATCTGATTGGCCTTGATAACAATCAAATTGTCCCTGCTGATCAGCCCGCTACACCTTCTGGGTAAGTAAGCTGGAATGCATCAATTGTGGTGTCAGTTTTTTCAGATGAAAGTCTCATTTTAGCTACCGGAATATTTTGCTTCGAGTGTTGTAAATATCTTTTAAAACATTTGAGTTCCTTAATTAAATCTGAAACTAGTTTCAAGATTTTTAGAAATTTCTTTTGTCCTTGGAGTTATGCATGTAGCTTGTGCATATGTACATGCATGCCTGTATGGTGCACTCACTGTATTTTTTTTTTTTTTTTAACCTTCATGATTGCAGTCCCCCTTTGCCTATTCTATTACCAGCATCAACTGGACAGGGTTTGCAAATCAGTGCACAGTTAACTCGACTGGATGGTCAAATATTTTACAGTTTACTGTTTGAGAATAACTCGCAGATCACACTTGATGGATTCATGATTCAGTTTAACAAGAATTCCTTTGGTCTGGCAGCTGCTGGACCCCTTCAGGTAATCACAACTTGTGAGGTCTTTAGTTTCTTATTGCATTATTGGGATTTGATTGGTACTGTCTATCAGGTTCCCCCGTTGGCACCTGGATCATCGGCAAGGGCATTGCTGCCTATGGTATTGTTCCAGAATATGTCTGCTGGTCCTCCTACCTCTCTTCTTCAGGTTGCTGTTAAAAATAATCAGCAGCCAGTCTGGTACTTCAATGATAAAATCTTGTTCCATGTGTTCTTTACTGAGGACGGGAGAATGGAGCGAACTAGTTTTCTCGAGGTAAGAAGTCTGTTCTATTTTGCTTGAGTTTTTTATTATGGTGCACAGTTGTCAAAAGCCCTACATCATGAAGGACGATCAGGTCACTTCTGAAAGGTTTTTCACCAAAGTCCTCTTGGGCCATGGCTCTGACCATTTGTCATTGAATGATTTCTTCCCATTATGCAGACATGGAGGTCACTGCCGGATTCGAATGAGGTCCTAAAAGAATTGCCGGGCGTTGTGGTGAGCAGTGCAGAAGCAACCCTTGAACGACTTGCTGCAACAAACATGTTCTTCATAGCGAAACGCAAACATGCCAATCAGGACGTATTCTACTTCTCCACCAAGATCCCCCGAGGTATACCTTTCTTGATTGAACTTACAACAGTAATCGGAAACCCTGGTGTGAAGTGCGCAATCAAAACTCCAAATCCTGAGATGGCACCCCTATTTTTCGAAGCAATTAATACACTCCTGAAGGCTTGATTAGTTTCCCTTTTCACTCTATGTATGTAAAATTCATCTGAGCAACCCAGATTTTGAATTCACATTCTTGCAAATCTCCCTCCTTCACTCTTCTCAGTTGGTGAGAGAAAAAAAAATAATCCCTGCATGTCTACTTCTGTTTTACTTCCGACTTTAGTGTTTTTATTTTCTATTTATTGCAAGTGTTTTCGATTTTAGTGTGTTGATTACCATATTTTTCAACTGTTCGATCTTTATTTATTTTTGAGCAAAAAAGAGAAAAAGAAAAAAGTTGAACGTAAGATTGACTGTGAAATCGAATTGAAAACTTAAAACTTTTTATGACTCTCGTGGACCTTATTTTAAGATATGTATAGCATGCATGTACTTAATAATTTAATTTTAAGGACTTATTATGTATGTTAATTACCATATTATCCGATTAATACAAGGACTTATAAATTTAGTTTTTTTTTTCCTAATATTTTGTTGTTACCTTCGTATCTCAATTCTCATCTTAAATTTTTCATGACCTAATAGCTATATGCATATGGGCTTAGAATTTTTTACTAATAGTTTTCTTAATATTTCTTTTTAGTATTATTATTATTATTATTTTTTCTTAACAATAATTTGGAAAGTTGTTCCAGTAAAATTTTTTAATAAAAAAATATATAAAACCAAAAACTAGTCAATATCTAAATTAAATAAAAAAAATCAACTCAGAAAAATTTACTTTAGTGTTTTAAAAAATAAAAAGTAGTAAATATTTTGCTTATTTAATAAATTATTAAGGACATACATAGTTATACACTTTTTGAATTTTACTTTTAAATGTAGTATTGATTAACATCGACTTAAAACGCTAAAGGTTACCTTACATTTTCAACACTTTTTCAATAAGTAATTTTTAAAATTGATTTATCAAGTGCATTAAAAAAAATAAATGATTATTCATTGTTTATTTATTGTCATTTAAGGAACTTTGATTCTTCAATAATGATTCATTACTGTCAGTCATATTTTTAGGTAAGAAATAAAAATATATTAATAAATAAATTCCTATGTCTGTCCCATTTTCTGCCATTTCCAAGCTTATGTATTTCACGGCTTATGAATTCGCATAATCATTACCTTCCATGATTGCATTAATTTAGTTCACGTTAACCTTAATCTGGAATATCCTTAAGAACCTTATTATCATTATATAAACACAAAACTTGTTCATTAACAAACCATTTGCGAAGAGAATATTTTAATGGGTTTCTTAAATTTGAATTGTTTTTTCATCTTTTATTGGCTATTGATATTTTCTTCTTCTTTTGGTTATGAAGAAGTAAGGAAAAATAATGTCGCCATTGTTGGAAGCTTCAATATGTTTCCTACAACTCTCTCTCCTTATGACTGGCGTTACATAAGAGGTGCTTCTGTTTCATATGTTTGATTGATACGAACTTTTTTCATCTTTCTCCATTCAATTTTTCCTTTTTTTCTTTGTGTTTTTACTTTTTCCCTTGTTGGTTATGTATTGGATGAACATATTTTTAACCAATGATTATTCATCTAAAGAAAAAGGGTTCTTAGAGGTGTAGTGGGATTGCTCTTTTCTGGGTTAGAAAGGAGTTGATAATTGTCTCGTGTAATCATTAAAGCGGCATCTAGTATGTATGGAGTTTGAATCCGCATCACCATTTCTATTCTATTGCCTGTTATTTATCTCAATTGTCTCATGTAATCATCAAAGCAACATCTGGTGTGTTTGGAGTTTGAACCCGCATCCGCAACCATTTCTCTTCTATTGCAAGTTTGCTACTTCTTTTGTGCCAAAAAAAATATGGCTTGGGTGGCATTTTTTTTTTCTCCTCAAGAGTACACAATGATTATTGTTGCAGTAAGGTCGTAGTTGTTAATATTAAGTTATCAACAAAACTCCTTGTCCATATCGGCTGGTTCATCTTGCTTCTCATCTTCCATTAATTGGATTGGCTAACATCAAAGATTTGTTGAAATATCATATAAACAGAGATTTATGATTACGTCAACTACTGATTACTACTGGTAAAATTGGTAATGGGTTCCTGTTGTAAGCAACTTGATTTTCTGCATGATGGATTAGTTCGTTTAATTACTGCAACTACTTTACGATGTTTAAGTATCTGTCTTGTTATTCCTTAAAAAACTTCTTAACATGCAATTTGTCAAGCCATGTAGCATCCTACTGATGTATACTCTTCATTTGTTTCAGTCGAGCTACCGAATTTTTACTCCACCGCATCTGTTTTAGTAAACTCAGATGTAAGCTTCGTGAGTATGACTGATATATACATACTGTAAATTTGTGCATTTCGTCCATTCAAATCCTTAAAATGTCATTAGAATGCTAAGCTAGGCTAAGAAACTGTTCTCAAGTCCTTATTTCTGAAACTTTGTTTTTGTGCTGAATATTGTACTATTGATTTCCAGGGCCCTAAAATATTGCAAAAGTGTCCGAAGAGCAAGTTGCCGATTGTCTGTTTTAGGGAAGGAGGTTCACCACTTCCAGATATATCCGATGCCTATCCAGATGGTTTAGGTAAACTCTTGTAAATGATAACGAATACTTTCAATACCGATTCCATTCAGAAGATTCACTGTTTATTCTAAAGTTTGGAGATTATTTTGGCGTTATGTTACCTTCTCTTCCCGTGCTAAATGGCCTTGATGGATCTGCTGGAGGCATACAATATCTGCAGAAGGCAGACCAGTGCTATCAACTGCAGGGAAACATTACATTTATGCTTACGTCTGGAGAGGTTCTTGTGATTTGCACATTGGAAATCAATGACAAATCTAAAAATGTCTTTGGCTCTAATTCTACTTTCTTCATTTCAGATCCCACCAGGTGTTTATTATTTTGGATTGTTTAATGGCCTTGGACCCATCAGAACCCAGTCAAAGACGGTAAGAAGCTTTCTATTGAAACCATATTTCAACTCTTAGAAAATAAGCCAGCCATATTATGAGTCATTTTTATGCCCTTTACTTTCCAATATCAGATTAGAGGATCATCTTACACCATAAGTGCCAACGTTACCATTGAAGGCTGTGGGAATTCTACCGTTTGGGGTCAGTACTGTAACCAGACAGTATTTGCACCTAATCGTTCTTGGCATTTCCTGGCAGATGAATGGTTGATTTCTTGTGGGAATTTTTCTGAAACTTAGTGCCAGAAAATAAATGAACGAAAAGTAACCTACGCGGAGGTGATCTACTTTTCCGAACATTTGGTGGTGTCGGGTGGCAATGTGAATTGAATCAAGCACTAGGAAACACCAGTGGACTTGCTCGTATGTGTTATGGCCGGTGGAATGCAATTCCTGACGAAACTGTTTATTATTACCATTCTGGTATAAGAAAAGCCCCTCTCATAATCAAATCACCAAAGGTTGGTAAATGGTATTTCATAATTCATCCGGTTTATCAATCCATTAAAATGAAACGGTACAAGAAAACGATATAGAAGTTTGTTACTCAGTAGCCTGGGACATGTTCTTTTGCCCAAAAGGAACGACTGGACCAAGCTGCTCTTGGAAAAGATATTCGCCTCAGGTTCTCAAATTTTTTTTCTTTCCATTTGTTTAGCATGAGCCGCTATTTTACATATATTCCGGTGTGCAATTTAAGTTCTTGAATTTTGTTATATCATTTGGGTGATCGATCAGATTGTTCAAAATGGCTACTAGTAATTTTTAGCATTTGGACGCCCAAAATGGTTATCAGCCCAAAATGACTATCGCCCACTTAGGCGATCAGGGCTATGTTCGATCACCCAAAATGGCTACCAGTCAACTTTACCATTTGGGGCGACCAGAATGGCTATCAGTCAACTTTACTATTTGCACGATCTGACGACCGCCAAAAATGACTTTTACTATTTGGGCGATCATATTGAGCGATCAGTCTACAAGTCAGCTTTCATCATTTGGGCGATCATACAACAAGGTGATCGCCAAAACAACAGCAGACAATAATGTGACCTTGAAGCAGTATAACTTCAGGACTAACACCTCTCGAATAGCGGCAGACTGACAGAGCCGATCTCAGGGCACCGTAGCCCGACAACTAGCTCTACGCTAGTCACATCACCATCAAATCACCTGACACTATATCTCCAGATAACACTTATAAAAGGGTAAGCAAACCCAAAAGTAAAGAAGGCTCTCCATTTTCTGAATCTCTATCACTATATCTCCAAACACCCGCATACTAACTTAACCATCGAAGGGGGCCCCGGAGTACCAACTCCGGCACCCTTCTTACCTTCTTTGTGTTGCAGGACCACAAACGACCTCAACAATTGACGCCGTCTGTGGGAACAGAGCAAAAAACCATGGCTAACCAACATGCTGATGCTGTTCCACAAAACCTCTTATCGTCACCAGACAGAGAGCAAAAGAGCAACCAAGGATCATGGACTAACAGGAGGCTTGACTGCCTTGGTCCTCGGCACTCCGAAGACACCCAAACAG
>JBBYHO010000008.1:1137697-1148028 GCA_038382025.1 Adansonia gregorii | reverse complement strand
TGTTTTCCCCTTCATCTCGTCATCAGTAGGTAAAATCACTTCATCTTATTTCGTCAAATTTTAATTTAAATCTACTTTTTGAGGCATATATTTCCCAGTAAACAGTTTTATTTTATTTTTATTTACCATTTTTTCTTGAATTTTCTTGTCCATATTTTTGTTTTATCCATATATGATGTATTTATCCATACTGTATATATTTTTATAAGAACCGTTCAGAGTGCTTTGTTTTTAGGGTTTAAGCCATCTGGGCATTTATTATTTCAGTCAAAGAAACGCTCTTTTTTAGATTAAATTTGTAGTTTTGATTATCTTATCTCGTAGTGAAACGGTGTGGTTTATAAAATATAGGAGGATATTTTTTTTTTCTTTTATTTTGAATGGCTCGGTTGATTCTTCCTTGCAAAAGTCTGTGTTTGGCAAGGACCAGTCTTTTGGGTTTGATCTCTTCTACTCCTGTGATTATCCACTCCTCATTTCTACTTTTATGAAAATATCTCTTTGTTTGCTTCTATGGGTTTCTGATGTTTGCCATTGAAAGTCACGGTTTTGAATTCATTATGACTGATTACATTGCATGATTCTCAAGTTTAGATTTGTATTTTTGGTGGGTGCCTTATACGAGATGGTATACATCTCACCGCTTCTTTACTAGTTGGCTTCTTTATATGCAATTATATAAACTATTGCAGGCATGGCAGTTTGAAGGGTGATTATGAAATGCTAATTTTGGCAGGATTGGTTGTTTTAAGTACTTTATTATTATTATTATTATTATTATTATTATTTTTGGTTTAACTGTTTGCTATGCTGCTTCAGGTTAAAAGTCGCGTTAGCTCAGTGAAGAATATATCTGGGTACCGGTGTTTCTCTACTCGAGGGGTTTGTGCATTTTGTTAATTTGCAACCGTCTTTGGAATTATAATTTCTTATCGTGCCGTTATGCATTTCTGGCTGATTTTTTTTTCCTGTTTAGGCCACGTGTAGAAGGAATTACAGATTTCCGCATTCTTCACCTTATGTAAGTTGCTGTACAAATCCAACCATTTTTGCTCTATTCCATTGACACATGCTTACATTCGTGCATTTAACTGGAGGCCTATAGTTAGCATAGTATTGTCAAAGTTTTCATGGATGTTTCTATCATTGAATATAATGCGGTCTGTTGTGGTTAATTTTTTTATTTTGGCAACATTGTTTCAGAGGGCAAGGGAAGCCAGCAGAAGGCTGCTTTGTTCAGTTGCAACAGAACCTTTACCTAAGCAAGTCGAAGAATCCAAAATGGATGCACCTAAGGAAATATTTCTGAAGGACTACAAGTCCCCTGACTACTACTTTGATACGGTATAAATTGCAACTAATTGAATTAGAGTATGCTTCAGCTAGGATTCTGAACCCTTTTATATATCTTTGGCATGTGCTTCTTTTTACTCGGTGTTCAGGTGGATTTGAAATTTTCATTGGGTGAGGAGAAAACAATTGTTGCTTCAAAAATAACTGTGTTCCCGAGCATTGAAGGTATTGTAATTGTTATTTTTTGCTTCTAATACATGAAACTATCATTATTAGACCATGTCTGTTTTTGAAACTGTTGACAAGAAATATTGTTCTTTCAAGGGGTAATTTATGTCTTTGCTCTGCATTCTTTTTCCATGAGAATTCAGGGCTCTAAATTTAATGTTGACAAAAAATACTTTTTGTCATTATTCTTTACATTATACTAATGTATTTTGTATTACAGGTTCTTCTTCTCCATTGGTTCTGGATGGGTTAGACCCAAAGCTAATTTCAATCAAGGTTGATGGCAAGGAACTGAAGGTATACCATTTATTTTACCTTTCTCAAAGTAGGCTTGGTGCCATAATTACAGAAATGGCTCCAAAATTATTATGTTTTAATATGTTTAGTTTTGTCATTCGCAGGAGGGAGATTATTACTTAGACTCTCGCCATTTGACACTTCCATCACCACCAAGTGGCAAATTTACTTTGGAAATTGATACCGAGATACAACCTCAGAAGAACACATCCTTGGAGGTGAGACATTTTTATCATTTCGGTTCTGTAATGTACAATATTTTTTCTCCGATAACCATGTTATAAATTTGTTTTTCTCACTCTAGGGGCTTTACAAGTCATCTGGGAATTTCTGTACACAATGCGAAGCAGAGGGTTTCAGGAAAATTACATTTTATCAGGTAAGTTGTTGAAACATATATTGGAATTTATTCGTTTCATTTTGATGCATGAATCTGTTCTACACCTCATTGACATTTTTACTTTGTGAACAGGACCGTCCTGATATAATGGCAAAATACACATGCCGTATTGAAGCTGATAAGTCATTGTATCCGGTATTGTTATCTAATGGAAATCTCATAGAGCAAGGAACCCTTGAGGCAAGCTTCACTTATTACGGTAATCTCTTCTTGTTTACTGGG
This sequence comes from Adansonia gregorii, assembly GCA_038382025.1. NCBI lineage: Eukaryota > Viridiplantae > Streptophyta > Magnoliopsida > Malvales > Malvaceae > Adansonia > Adansonia gregorii. The sequence continues at coordinate 1,145,588 of JBBYHO010000008.1, read as the reverse complement.
TCTGTTGTTCATTGTTATTTTTTCTGGATCCATTGCAGGGTGGCAAACATTATGCTGTATGGGAGGATCCCTTTAAGAAGCCATGTTACTTGTTTGCCTTAGTAGCTGGCCGATTGGAGAGCAGAGATGACATATTTGTTACCCGCTCTGGTCGAAAAGTGTCCCTAAGGATCTGGACCCCAGCCCAAGATGTACCCAAAACTGCACATGCTATGTATTCACTTAAAGCCGCTATGAAGTGGGATGAAGATGTCAGTCTTTGTATCCTCAAATTGTTGTTATTGTGCTATAAAGATTATTTTATTTCTTTATTTAAAATCTTATTCTCTTGTAGGTTTTTGGTCTTGAGTATGACCTGGATCTCTTCAATATTGTCGCTGTTCCTGATTTCAATATGTAAGTTAAACAACATGGAACATTTGGTTTACATGTGCTATTCTTTGCTTCTTTCCTGGTTATATGCGGTGTTGATATCTGTCAATGCCAATATTCCTTGTTTCTTTGTTTTTTAATGTAGGGGAGCCATGGAAAACAAGAGTCTGAATGTATGTCTTCTTTCTGGTTAATTATATCAAATATTTTTACTGTTTCTCTTGTCCAAATATGTTCCTGTTTCATGTCTTAGATTTTCAATTCAAAGCTTGTTTTGGCTTCACCGGAAACTGCTACAGATGCTGATTATGCTGCAATTTTGGGTGTCATTGGTCATGAGGTTTGTTGTGGATATAAATTTTGAAAATGCCTTTTTACATATCTGTTATAGATGAACCTGATATGATGTGACCTGATTTTATTCCTTGCTTTTATGCAGTATTTTCACAATTGGACTGGCAACAGGTTAGTTTATTTCCCATTTAGGCCCATTGTTCATTCAAGAATTACATCCTTTGCTATTGTTCCTTACTGATTTATGGCTTGTTTTTCAAGTTCTGATCTGTCATATTTGTGTTCTTCGTCATTAGATTGATGTTTAAGATATAGATTTATGTTTATTTTGCTATGGGGTTTTATATTGATGAAGGTAGTTGAATTATGTGATGTTCTAAAGACATGTTTATCGAATTTTAAATCTATTTAAAACTACAAGGATAAAGAAACTTCAATCTGAAACATTGCAGAGTGACATGCCGGGACTGGTTTCAGCTCAGCTTGAAGGAGGGTCTCACTGTTTTCCGTGATCAGGTAGGACTCTTCAGTTACAAAGGGGGTAAATGTAGCCTCATTGCTACGTAATTGAGTTTATGGTTGTAAGAAATTTTGGGTTGTTGGTAGGAATTTTCATCTGACATGGGAAGCCGTACAGTAAAGAGGATTGCAGATGTTTCAAGACTTAGAAATTTTCAGTTCCCACAGGTTGTTTATATTTCTTTCATGACTTGATAGTGACCTCATTTCCAGTTGTATGTGCAATTATGTTGCAACTACTGTGAAAATCTACAAATATATATGCTGCATGCAACTTACTTGAGTGCTGACCTACCTCTGTTTCCCAATTGTTCAGGATGCTGGTCCCATGGCTCATCCTGTTAGGCCACATTCTTACATTAAGGTGTTAAAGCATCGCCCATATTTATGTGCCTTTTCCTTTAGGTTTTCTCGTGCATGTTGGCTCTCAAAAGTTTTTTATTCTAAGTTGTGTTAACTTTTGTCTCCTTATTCCATATGACAGATGGACAACTTCTACACAGGCAAGTTCTTCTTGTATATGGTAGAAATGTGTAATGGGTGCATGGACGCTTCCTCTTATACTTAAACTTGATATACCTTTTTAATGCTAATGTTAATGTTTGGTTTTGTTGCATGATCATGTTGATTTGCGGTTATCAACAACTGCAGTGACGGTAAGGCCTAGCAACTTGGATTTGCATCTTTTTCCTTTTCTATTTTTACTTGACTAGGCATCTAATTTTCCAAGTGTTTTTTTTTTTTCACAGGTTTATGAAAAGGTTTGAATATCTTAACCAGATACTCTCTTGTTTATGACTTGTGGGAAACGGCTATGTTGATGCATCAATGAATTTTCCTTATGATAAACCTTGCTAGGGAGCGGAAGTTGTCAGGATGTACAAAACACTCCTAGGAACTCAAGGGTTCCGAAAGGTAAAATCTAGCATGTTTATGAGTCTAAACTTTTAAGTGTATATGTATATGTGAAGTTGCTTATCTTGGACAGATTTGTTTGTATGATTTATTCATGTTCAGGGCATGGATCTTTACTTTAAAAGGCATGACGGACAAGCAGTAACTTGTGAAGAATTTTTCGCTGCCATGCGAGATGCAAATGATGCGGATTTTTCTAACTTCTTGCTTTGGTGTGGATCAGTCATCTCTCTTCTTCTTCTTCTTTTTTCAAGTTACTATGTCTATCTGGTAGTTTTGATGCTTATGCTTTTGAAACTCTTCAGGTATTCTCAAGCTGGGACTCCGGTAGTAAAAGTTACTTCGTCCTATAATGTTGAGGCTCATACTTTTTCTTTAAAGTTTAGGTATAAAAACTGTGAATTTTGTTGCAAGTATGAGCATCAATTTTGTCCTAAAGACTTTGCTGGTGACTTTTATGTTTGTTTTGGCATTTTCACAGTCAAGAGGTACCCCCAACTCCTGGGCAACCTGTTAAAGAACCCATGTTCATTCCTGTGGCTGTTGGTCTACTGGACTCAAGTGGAAAGGACATGCCTCTATCCTCTGTGTATCAAGATGGGACATTGCGGTCCCTTGCAAGCAACAATCAGCCAGTCTTCAGTACTGTGCTTCGAGTAACCAAGGTCATTTGAGAATCTTCCTGTGCTCCATCTTTTATCTCTAAGAACTTGTACTCTTCTTTAGGATGTCTAAAAACCTTTCTGAAAGCAAGACCGTGACTATAGAGTCAAGCTGTTTCCAAACTGCCATATTAACACAGCCAGTTAGCATGTCTGTTGCATATGTTTATCTGATTTACTATTGTTTTTTTTTTTTCTTTTTGTTGTTGCTGAGCAGAAAGAAGAAGAATTTGTGTTTTCGGATATATTCGAGCGGCCAATTCCATCACTGCTGAGAGTTTATAGTGCTCCTATTCGTCTTGAATCTGATCTCTCTGACAGTGACCTATTTTTCCTTCTTGCACATGATTCGGATGAGTTCAATCGGTTTGTCTTTCTCTAAGCATGATATGCTTTTCAATCTAATAATTGAGGAATATATTAGATTTGTTCATTTGATGATTTGTTGCTTTAGCTGGGAGGCTGGGCAGTTGTTGGCTAGGAAGCTCATGCTCAGCTTAGTTGCTGATTTCCAGCAAAACAAACCATTGACCCTGAATCCCAATTTCGTGCAAGGTCTCAAAAGCATACTTTGTGGTACAGGCTTGGATAAGGTATGATGATAGTTCTCTTACCGGAAAATATGAGATCCATATTGTTTAAATCATCCCTCGTGTTTGACTGGAGAATGGATGTTGTGCAATATATAGAAATCAATGCACAGTTTAGTTTTAACTGCCTTTTGTCAACAGGAATTTATTGCAAAAGCAATAACTCTCCCCGGTGAAGGGGAGATTATGGATATGATGGAAGTTGCTGATCCTGATGCTGTTCATGCTGTTCGAACCTTCATTAGGAAGGAGCTTGCCTCACAACTGAAATCAGAGTTTCTAAGCACAGTATGCCATACGCAGTTTATTTATATAGACAAATTTTTATTACTTTTATACTAGTGCCTATTTTGCAAATAGACTTGATTTCTTTTTGCTTCTTGGCACTTTTAACAGGTTCAGAACAACAGGAGCTCAGAAGAGTATGCATTTAACCATCCTAATATGGCCCGACGTGCTCTCAAGAATACTGCTCTTGGTTTGTATTTGCTTGAATGAATATTTGCAAGATTTGTGTGGCAAAATTTATATTATCTAATTGTCTTACATTTGTGTATTTCCAGCTTATCTTGCATCCCTCGAAGATTCAGAGATAACACAGCTAGCACTGCAGGAGTATAATACTGCAACAAATATGACGGACCAATTTGCAGCTTTGGCAGCCATTGCCCAGAAGCCTGGTAAAACTCGTGATGATGTGTTGGCTGACTTCTATAGCAAGTGGAAGCATGACTTCCTGGTAAATTTCCAACTCAACTTCCCTTTGCCTGCTGGAATGTAGTTTGAACTTCTTTTCTCGTTTGGCTAATTTCATTTTCCCCATCTTCATTAGGTTGTAAACAAATGGTTTGCCCTTCAAGCCATGTCTGACATTCCTGGTAATGTTGAGAATGTTCGTAGCCTCTTAAATCATCCAGCATTTGACCTGCGTAATCCAAACAAGGTGATCAATGACTCTCTCTCTCTTTTGCATACATGCGTGCGGGCACATGCATAAACTTAGGATGTTGCCTTTTCTCTTTGGCTTAAATTTGAGCCTAGCGATGAATGTGGGTTATTTTGTTAATGTAGGTATATTCACTTATTGGAGGATTTTGTGGATCTCCTGTGAATTTCCATGCCAAGAATGGGTCTGGCTACAAGTTCTTGGGCGAAATAGTATTACAACTCGACAAGATAAATCCTCAGGTTTGTTAATACTCTGTCTCACTTTATTCTTTAAGGGGAAACACAAAAAGACCAATTTCCTTTCTCAGGTTACTTCTCATCTGGATGGGAGACCCACTTTTGCTGTTTTTCAGTAACATTTGTCCTTCTGATCTGTTGTAGGTTGCCTCCCGCATGGTTTCAGCCTTCTCAAGATGGAGGCGTTTCGATGAAAGCAGGCAAAAACTAGCCAAGGCAAGTAAATTTGTAGCTGTTTATGTGATTGCCTTCTTAAAAGTTAAATGTGAAACTCATAAACCAAAATTAAAACCGAACGAAATGAAGCGAAATTGGCTGAAGGAATGTAAAATTTATTTATGTCACCGTGCTATTTGCTGGGATTATAATACTAATACCTTGAATCATGTTTTGCAGGAACAACTGGAGAAGATCTTGTCCGCCAATGGATTATCAGAGAACGTATTCGAGATTGCCTCGAAGAGCTTAGCTGTTTAAATGCATCAAATAAATTACTGCTGCTGCTTATCGAGTTATAGATTAAAAATAATAATAATAAAAAAAGCATTTAATGCATCATAAATTATTGGAAATCACTGAACCAGATATTCCAAACCAGGAATTGTTTTGTTATTGAATGATTAAGTTTGAACAAAGACCCACAGATTATGAACTTTGGAAACCGCCATAAATAAAGTTTTTCGACAGAAAAATTGTTGGGTTCAAAGACTTTTCGTTCTGTTGGGATGAATTTTAAGAAGGGTATGATATAGTTGAGTTGACCTGTTCAGCTCAATTCAACTAGATCCAAATCTGTTTTGATTTTAGTGGAGGGATCTGATGGAAAAATTTCAGCCAATCGGTGGTCGACGGAATAAAAACTCCGCTAAATGTATGCACCCTTATGTTACGACACCAACGAGAACTGGGGCTGCCCGGGGGGGGGGGGGTGGTGAAGATTTTTAAGCCAAGTTGCATGGTTGGTTGCTGTAAAGTTTCTCGAGCTTGTGTCGTGGCAATTGCCAATTGTGGGTCAGAGTCTTGCAAGCTTTGGGTCACGTGTGAGTGGACCCCCCGTGGATGGCCCATGGGATAGCCGACCATAAGCCCATAATAGCGCGAGGAAATGTCACCAACAGCGGTAAAACTTTCACGTGTAAACCCATGCTTGCTCTCCAGTCTCGGTCTTAAAACGGCGCGAAGAAAGGCGAGACTGACCCTAAATCCTTAATATCACCTCTCTCTATATTAATCCGAGCGGTAAGGTTATCGACGGAGCATATTGTCTAAAATGATTATAATACAATTAATCAATACATATTAAAAGTTATATAAGGGTGCACACATTTAAAAGTGATGAATCTTTATATATATTCCAAATTTGTCTATTGTTAATGACAGTGATGCATATAAAATAAACAGAAGTGAGTATGATATATACAGAAACAAAGCTGTAATTAATACATTATTTGTTTAATATTTAGTAATAATAAATATTAATTTTTTAAAAATGATAAATAAATAAATATTAACTAATTATAGGAGATAAGCACGAATCCTAACAACTTACTCTTCCTCTTCCTTTTGTGAAAGCAAATCCATCCGCCGAAGTAAGAATTTACCTGCCAGAGAGTACTATTTAATATGTTTAATATTTAAAATTTAAAATTTATAATATCTTTATTAACCACACAAAATAAAAGCCACTATCCACCAAAGTAGCAATTAGGTACACAAGCATAAATTCAAAAACCATAGTGAACCAAATTCAAGCACAAGCCACCGTACGATGTTAAGACTATTGTTGATGGCCTACAAAATCATGAAGGTCAACGCACTGATCTAATCTTAAAGATTTGCAATAGTAGGTGTCCCACTTTGTTCCCCTGGAAACTTTTTCTAGGTAAAATTTAATAATTTTGAATTTATTATAATTATATGATGTAAAAATAATAAAAAATATAATTAAAATATGATATAAAATATAATATAACATAAAAAATTATTAATATGAAATGATTATATAAATATATTAAAATTTATATAATATAAATACATAATATTTTAAATATAATTATAATAAAAATAATATGAATATTTTAATTGCTAAGTTTGAACTTTTTTTTTTCTACACATCATTTTCCATGATTTTTTTTTTCCTTTCTCTTCACTTTCTTAAGTCTTCTCTTTGCCTAAGTTAGGTCTGAGGTCTTATCTTCATTGATCATCATTATCATCATCTCTTGAGCTTTTAACTAGGAAGACTTTCTATTTTTCTATTAATAATGTTTGGGTTTTTAATTTTTTTTATAATTGATGTTGTTTCTTATTAGAGATATAAAAATGATCTAAATTGTTATTATCATTATATGCAATCATTAAAGAAATTAATATTAACATGTTTAGGAATAATATATATATATTAGTGTAGATTAGTTGAGAAATGTGATATTATTAGGTTTTTTTTTTTTTTTTATAAGAGACAAGACCCAAGCAAATAGGATAAATTTGAATTTGACCGATTTCATTTCAACTATTGAAGTAATATTTGATATTATTTTTAAGATTATCACAATAATTTAATCATTAAGTGTTATTATTAATTCTAAAATTGATTACACTCAATTTGTAAGTGTTTAAAAAAATAAATAATAAATTTTAAAAAGTATAAAAAATTTAAAATACCAAAAAACCCTTGATATTATATTTATTTCTTTTTTATTACTTTTTAGTTATATCTTAGGATATTTTGATAAAAGAACTAATTAAGTTGGCTCGTGATATTAAATTCAATCACTTTTTTTATATTAATAAAGATATTTCTTTTTTATTACATTCTAATTATATCTGAGGGGATAAAAGGAGTGACTAAGTTGACTCATGATATCAAACTTAGTCACTTCTTTTATATTAGTAAATATAATACTATTATCACTCATGATTTGAAATTATCTTATTTTATTAATAATCATTAATTCTTATCAATTAAAAACTACTGTGATTGATATTATTAAAATCAAATTTTATTTTATTTAAAAGTAGTAAAATAACTATATTTTAATAGTTATATAAGTAAAAAATTTCAATGAATGTTATTGATTAATAAAAACTTCTAGTTGGGTAATATTCTTTATATTTAATATTACATCTCATTGTATTTCGACGATAGAAATTTTTTCAATCTTTTAAATGAAAATCAAATCACTTTTAAGATAATAATTTAAGATTACTATATTATATAATCAATGAATTCATATCGAATTCGATGGTCTAATCAATATATTGAATATACTAAACTAAGCCAAATTCTGTGGTGATAATCAAGTTTCACACTTGTCTGCAAATGGCAGTAACTTTTTCCTTTTTCTGCTTTTC
>JBBYHO010000008.1:1116898-1137597 GCA_038382025.1 Adansonia gregorii | reverse complement strand
CACTAAACATCCAACATCTTCAACCCAAGTCTAGTCATACAATTTGGATTTCATAGATCAAGTGAGAATGCAACCTGCAACTTCCCTTACAAATGCCTTGTCAACCAACTACTTGGGATTGATCAAGGTGAAGCTGAAGTCCCACAGCTTTTTTGCCAAATCTGCGTCCTTAGCCTTAGAGCTTGGGTTACCTATGTTGTTGTCCAAGAAATATTCTCCGCTAACACCTTTAACTACTGGATGTAATGCCACATAGGACGTAGTGGCAGCTCCCTACAACCATATAAAAAAGAAACCATTATAAACAACAGCTGAGCCGTGTGTGACAGGGGGAGTACTAATTGAAGCACTGTTTCATCGCAATGAATCTCATCACAATTCGTTAAGAATACTACCTGTGGAATATTTTTGAGGAAATATTTGCCAACCATATGGCCAATGCCTGCATCAAGGCCACATATTGGATCAGTAATCTAAAATATAAAGCCAAAGTTGAAACAAGTCAATTTCTTTTTTTTAAGTTTATTCATATATTTGGAGGATTGTATCCCATGCTCATTCCAACTATGTGTCAAATACGGGTGCGTTAGAGAAAACAAAGAGCTGAAATAACATAGCACAGTTGTGCTACTTGTCCAACTATATGTTAGATATAAGTGTTGGACATGAGTGTATTATGAAAAATGAAAAGTCAGATTAACATAGCAATATTGTACTACCAGCTACTAGATTGTGCAACTAACCCAATAATATTAATAAGTGGCTAAGGGCTTTCTTTAGGTCCAAAGCATCAGATGATACCAAATAGAGGAGATTCTTCTGTCATAATGAATTTAAAGAATCGTAATCTAACTTATTTTGAACTTCCAATATATTGAAACTATCTTCAGAAGACTATCAAAATCTTAAATGGTTCAAAGGATTACTCTTGATAAAACCATGGTGGGGCATAAGACTGGTCATTATTACTCCAGGATGAAGTCAATTTGCTGTAATCTCCACCGCATCTTCCTGTTTATATCAAAAATAAAAATTTTAAAAAAAAAGCATTCAAAGATTAGATCCCACTTAGTGGTCAACGAATAAATCATTACTTTTCAACTAATAGGAATTTGGCACAATTATTAATAAAGAAAATTTAATGAGATACAATTTTATGAGTCAACATGTTATAAGCTGCATGATACTTAAGTGATATGAAGCTTAAGAATTGTTGTAGGCATTGGATTCCTATGGTACTCAAATTTTGATGTAACACTATCGGATACGAATATATTTATTTTTTTTTAAATTTTTAATGTATTTTGAAGAGTCATATCTTCATCCATATCCGAATACAGTCAATACTTAAAGAAAAATGAATAGTGAAATCAACGTAGGTGGATTGTGAAAATTGTAAATCTCAAAGAATTAGACCATATTTTGTACCTTTAGACGCCTAGCAAGCTCCTTGGCATGTAATATGTTAGCAAGCTTTGATTGTCCATAAGCATGCCAACTGTAGTACCTGTAAATTGGCAAGACAAATGAGAGATAAAATAATCAAGCATTTTATAAAAGATATTGGGACCAATATTCATCCATTATTTTGCAACCCAAAGGGGAAACAGATTAGCGAAGGCCTGAAATCAGTTTTTTTACCCTGATTCATCATTGATTTTATCAAAACGAACTCCTTCGCCAGACATAAACCAGTGACCTTCCGAAGATAAATTAACAATCCTTCCTTCCCTCTTGCTTTCACGTGCTGTATTTTTCAGTCTCCAACAAGAGGTCTGTTTGAAGAAAATGACCTGCAAAATAGTTAACAATATCTCATTATATTTTGAGATTCAGGTAGAAATCACAGCTATTTATAGATAAAGTTATATGGATATATTAACCAACCCAAAAGGTTGGTTGCAAACTGCAGTTCTATGCTGCCGTGGGATAACATGAAAGGAGTTGCCATAACACCTGCATTGTTGCTTTCAAGCAAAGAAAGAAAAATATTAGTCCTCTCTTATCATCAAGAGTTTTATTAAAATTCATGCACAAGCTGACAAGCTATGTCGTTCCAACTCTTGATTTTTTTTTAAGTAGCTCTGTCTGACACTCATATCCTACATATTTTCAAATATGGGTATGAGGATATGACCCTCCAAATATATGAAAAAACATAAAAAAAAAATTGAAAATACCCGTATCCGACAATCACAACTGAGTTCCTGTGACATTGCTGACAAGGCATAACGAAATATTACTTGACAAAATAATAAGAAAATGGCAATAACAGCTGCAACCATAAGCACAAAAGTACATTACTTAATTTGTATATGAGTGCTTATGAATGAACATATTCCACATGCACATGCTTAAACAAACTAGAAGAAAATAGGCCATAGTAATTGGAACTTGCAGCTGTTTTAAAGTTCTTACATTAGGAGATTTAAGGGAAGACTAGAGGACTGATATTCTGATGCAAATTTCCTTACTGATGCCATTGAGTTTAGATCTAATTCCATCACATCAATCTTAACACTAGGTATTTCTTTAAGTATTGCTTCTTTGACATTCTTACCTGCATCCACATTCCTTACCCCCATAACCACATGAACGCTGCGCAAAGCAAGAACGTGCGTTGTCTCCACGCCGATACCACTTGATGCTCCTGCAATGAACTGATATGAGCACTTGTGATACATAACTAAGGAAAAAAAAAAAAGGCCCAGAGCTATGTTGCTCCGACACTTCACTTTCCTTTAAATACTTATATTCAACACATTTTTTGATATAAAAAAGAGGATATAACCCTCTAAAAATCCTTCAAGTACATGAAATACTTAAAAGAAAATTTTAATATACTGGTATCAAACATACACCCAATTCTGAGTAACTTAGCACCAAAGCACCAATAAGAAGGCTGTAACGGTAATAATATACAAAAACGAATTTTTGTCAAGCATGGAGTCGAGGGTTTTCTTTTCTTTTTCTTCTCCATTCTTCTTAAGTGTTCTTCTTTCGAATAATAAAGATTACAACTCTCATGTGCCATAGATCTATTCAAATACTATTAATTTAATTGTATATATCCAAAACCCAGATTTTGCAATCAACAAAAAAAATTATGCATGTAACACCCCAATCTCACATTGAAAATCTTTGAGTATCTGTCATGATAAACTTAAGTCTATATTTGTGAGACGCCTTTTAAGGACAAAACCATGAGGTCCAATGGGCCAAAGCGGACAATACCTCGCAGGTTGAGTACGGGTCTCTACAAATAATATCAAAGCCAGGTTTGTCAGCCGATGGAAGCTAAGTGCTACACCGTGGAGCAAACTCTACAATCCTGCGAGAGCTAAGTGCTACGGTGGGAGCCACCTCTAGAATCTCAACGCCTAGTGTGATTCTAGTTTTGTCTGTTACGTATTGATTCTGTTTGTTCCGTATTAGGCTTGACGAAGACATCAAGCTTTAAAACGGGAAAAATTTGTAACACCTCAATCTCATATCAAGAATCTTTGAGGATATGCCGTGATATATATGTTGAGATTTAAGTCTATATTTGTGAAATGCTTTTTAAAGACAAAATCATAAGGTCCAATAGATCAAAACAGATAATACCTCGCAAATTGAATACGGATCTCCACAATGCATGGCCTCTCTGCAAAACAATCATCACCAAGTTCACTCATTATGGCCAAGCCTGACAATCGGTGAGTAAATTCATCGGAAAAACATTCAGTTCTTTTCCATTCTACAGAGATAAATTTATATTTCATGCTAAATGATCAACTGATCTGTCCATTTGTGTGGTTGGGAAAAGTCTAATATCTGACATTAATGACCCCACCTACTTCGTATTTATAAAAGGAAATTCTTTCCCAAAACTATCGAACCAACCAAACAGTAGTTTAGATTAAAGAGAATGACAGCCATAATGAAAGTAAAGACAAAAACCCAGATTAAAAAAAAAGCATGTCCAAGCAACAGGGGAAAAACACAGCTATGACAATGGCTGTGAGACCAGTTCCATCAATCCGTTGAGCAACTTCCTCTGTAGTAGAAGAAGCGGAGAATCCAGATCGTCCTTTCCATCCAAATATCATCCTGTTTTCTTTTACAGGTTAGTTTTACATTTACACTCTGAATTCACTTGACAAGCAGACGACTAGCAGTTTTTGGCAAAAAGTCCAAGCTTTGCAAAACCTTAAATCTCAAAAAGTGAAAACTTTATCAAACCTTCACAATGGAGTCAATGTCCATATCATATGCTTCCACCAAGTAACAACCATATCTTCCTGGAAAGAATAAAAAAGAAATGAAATCCAGACATAATATAAAGCCAGAGGAGGGGCTATCCCACTCTACAAACCAAAGAATTACTATGAATTAATTACGCTATATTAACAAATGATGTATTAAACCAAGTATTATCCAATTATGAAATGTAAGTGTCAATTAAAGATGAAGTCAGATTTTTTTTTTTTTTTGGTCTTTTTGCTCCTATGCGCATTGGACTTGGCATCAAGAGGCCAGCCTGTATCAACTTTTAGATTAATTTAGGCTTTTTTTTAAACCCCAGAAGGAGCAGTACCTGTCTTTACCTGTAAGACTAATACCAGCTTAGACAAAAATAGTAATTTCATGGTAACTGAGACGCAGGATCAGACTCACAATTGAAGGGAGAAGATAATAAGGATGATATTTTCAGTGTTAAAACAGATCATAAGAGTTTTAGTCGACATTTCTTTTAAACTACAGGCATGCTTATATGTTACAATAGTGTAGACACAATTTGGATTTTTTTTGGACCAAGTTACGGAATGAAGTAATAGGCGACCCCAATCAGCTGGCAGCAGAAGCTTCGGATTGGTCAAAGCCCAGACCAGTTGATTTTTCATTTTAGCCTTCGTCCGTGTAGCTTGGTTTGGGCCGTTTGGCTAAACTTTCAAGGGTTCTTTCATTTATTCATCCGTATGATTCCAAAGATCTGAAGTAGGGAAGAACATACGCGGATGCAATTCACAAGGAACAATTTCAACCAATACAACGAAATTAAGAAATCTTGCATCTATGACAATGCAAGTGACTTAGGATTAGGGAACGTTGGGAGAGATAAAAAGAATGTTCCATTGATAACTAAATACAGCATATCTCTACGATAATTTACACACATTAATTAAACACCATAACACAACATGCAAATCAAGGGATAGAAAGAGTTCAAGACACAAGGGACACACGTAGAAGAAACTATGCAAGAGACAGGGTGATGATTGATCATTTTCATGCTCTGGTCTTGAAAGGAATAGCCCTGATGATTATCTGGTGGTAAATTGCAGCGAGTGCAGCTCCAATGAAGGGTCCAACCCAGAAGATCCACTGCAAGCAAAAGAGAAATTTTTAATCAATATCTCTTAAAACACCGTCAACCAAGTGAAAAAGAATGGCGAATCCAGAACAATATTTTACTTACATGGTCATCCCATGCATGGTCTTTGTTATATATGATGGCAGCTCCAAGGCTCCTGGCTGGGTTAATACCAGTTCCAGTGATGGGAATGGTAGCCAAATGAACCAAGAACACTGCAAACCCGATGGGTAGGGGAGCCAAAATCTGCATTGCAGTAGCAAGAAAATACATTAAAAGGTCTACAAATCAAGTGCTTCAGAAGGTCAGAGATAAGTTCTAATTCAACAGCCAAACACCAAACAAAGTAAACATGACACTAAAAGGTGTTCGTAATTACTTCAAATATACTATTATCATTTTTATCTACTCTTTGAAGGTTTGGTATTGAAAATCAGATTTCCCCTTTTTCCCCCTTGGTCTTCTCTTATGTTTTCTCCAACTTCCAATTTCCAGCTTCTCCCTCCATTGTTTCTAAAGTATCAAAACCATTTGATTTTAAACACCAGCTAATCATCTCTCTAAGAAATCACATCATTCTAGCATCAGTGACACATGGCCATTGAAGTCTAGTATTTCAGTGACACCTCTATTTCAGTTAAAAGAAATGTTTGTATAGTATGATTCTTTATCTTTTATCAAATGGATCAGACGGCCATTTCTGCATGTTAGATTTTGCATCTATCAAACGTAAAGCTAACATATATGGAGGTCTCAATCCAAACAAGAAGGTAAGAGAGCACGTGCATTGAGGTAGTCATCTAGGGTTTATACAAGAGGACTTAAGTCTTAAAACTTTGTCTGAAACCCCTCAACAACTTCGATCCGTAACTCAGCCTAGCTAAGAGTTCAGAACACTATATATATATATATATATATATATATATATATTCACTTTAATATCTTCAGTACACCCATATGTATGCCATATGGTTAGATTCACTACAATTAATAATAGTATGTCGCAAAATCAAGTTGTAGAAAACAAAAGATAATGACTAATTGAAATAAAAATTAAGCGCCAAGTAAACATAAAAGGACAAGAACAAGAACAAAATTAAATAATACATACAGGAACATGAGAGTCTCTGGCGTTTCTCTTGGCGTCAGTAGCAGAGAAAACGGTGTAGACAAGAACAAAAGTGCCAATGATCTCAGCACCAAGACCATCACCCTTAGTGTAGCCATGCTTCACAACGTTTGCTCCACCACCCAACAACTCATATCTACTGTCTCCTTGGAATCCCTTCACTACACCGGCTCCACAGATGGCACCAAGGCATTGCATGATCATGTAGAAGACTGCCCTAGTAAGGGAAAGCTTCCTTGCCAGTAACAGCCCAAAGGTCACAGCTGGGTTGATGTGGCCACCTGAAGTCACAGAGAAAAAAATTGCAGATCTGGTTATTAAGCATCTTTTACAAAGAATCTTAAGCATCCTTAAGAACTTAGGTTAGCCTAACCTTTACTTTGCCCCCCCCAAAAAAAAAAGGTTCAAATTTTGTACTAGCTAAAGAAACGAAGCCAAAACTTCTTTTCTTTTGGGAGGTTCGAAAAATTAACCAAAGAAATCCAAAAACTGCAAACTACCCATTTACAGTTGAAGGAAGGTGACCTGAAATCCCAGCAGTGCAGTAAACAAGAGCAAAGATCATGCCACCAAAGGCCCAAGCAATGCCTTGAATACCAACAGTAGTACACTTGGTCGGAGACCGAGACACACCCATGACAGTCAGGATGGTGATGTAAAGGAACAAGAAGGTGGCGATGAACTCCGCGATGCCAGCTCTGTAAAAAGACCATGACTTGAGCTCACCAGGCTCAAACAATGGCGCCGGTGGTGGCATCTTGTAGTCCTTGTCTGTCTGGGCTGATGTCCCAATAGGCTGTCTCTCAGAGAACTTGTTGGCTCCTAGCCTAACATCCTCCTCTTTGCCCTCCATCCTCTTTTTTTTTTCACTAACTCAACAACCAAAGATTGAAGCTTTGTTTTTTCTTTCTCAAAAGAAATAAAACCCCAAGGCCAAATGAGTGCTTGCCAGAGAAAGCTCAAGAATATAGTGACTTATAGTGGGATAAAGTCCAAGGAAACTGCGTATGATTTGGCTCAAAGCGAAAATGGGTTGTCTTTATTTTCTTTTTATTATTTTGTGCTCCTTTTGTCTTAATGTTTTAATTATTGTATTAATAGTACGATTTAAGGTTTTATTAATTATTGCATAAATAAATTATATTTTTTATTTTTTATATCAAATAATATAATAAAATAAAATAAATTTAACTTATCAAAACACCATAAATACATTAAATATTTAATATTAATTAATTTAAATATATTATTTTTATGCTGTTTTGATATTCATTAAATCATCATATACTTATCACATTTTTCACGGTATCTGAAATTCTAAAACCGTAAGATTGTTCTGGAAAGAGGTGGAGGATGTTGACAGGTTTCCTGTTGGTTTATTCACCTCCGTTCTTATCCTAAACAGGTTTTTCATTTATTTTAATAATAAAAAAAGTCTCCATTTTTTTATTTAAATTTTGGGTAGCTGTGTTTGGGCAATCTGATTATTCCACCTAGCATCCTAATCCAGAATAAAGGAATTGGCTAGTGAGCGATAAAGAAGCAACAACGAAACCTGCTCTTGCCTTTGGTCTCTGAATCATTGTGAAGGTAGTATTTGATTGGGTGGTTATATTCTTACATCACCGTAAAACATTACAACTTTCAATCTTTTGGACGGTTGTCATTTTGGGGGCGTGGGGGGAGGGAAGTGGAATTGTTGCTTCACTTACATAGCATCTATGTCAGTATCGTGTGAAGCGAAATGACAGGGACAAAATGGTCATTTTATCAAAGCAGGGGTGGCCTTTTCCAGCTCCGAGACGAAACGGGATTTCCGTATTGTGTTTTCTTTTGCTTTAAACGGTAGGAAAATGAGTGGAAAGCAAAAATGGGAAATGGAACGAAACAAAGAAAATTTAAAATAAATATATATATTTATGTATATATCAAATTGACCGTTTTGGGTTACCGTTGCGAGCGGGCATTGGCAACGGCTATGAATTTTGGGGGGGGGGGGGGAGGAATCACAGTTTTATCCTTTTATCATTACGTAGTTGACAAATAATTATTAAAGTTTAATTTATACATCTATTTATATTATTTTTTAATATATTATATAATTATTTAATGTCTAAATTATCAAATCGGACCAAAAAAATAATGTATTCAAGTAAATAAAATTACTTAAATATATAAATATTATATGTATGAATCTAAAATTTTGTGCTTAGCAAAATGGGTTTTGAGCATTCGGTATGGTTAAAAGGAGGGAAGGTTCATGAATGGTGAAGAACCAAAAAAAAAAAGAAACTATATCCACAGCCTAAATAATTAATTTTGTCAAAAGAATATAATTCATTTGTTTAGCTTTCGACAATTTGCAAAAAACCATCAACAAACAGAACAGCTAAACATTTGTTTAGCTATAGACATGGATATATTCATTAGTTATCCTTCGACCTTTTTTTTTTTTACTTTATATTTAATTATATTTCCATGACCTAAACATGACAGTTAAGAAGGAAAATAGACTTTGGAATTTGGACCGCATAATAATATTGCATATGTTTCATTTTGAAATTACTTCTTTTTTTTGCATGTTGGCTGTATTTCTATGAAAAAGTGGGATGATAGACAACTCCCAAACTCATCTCTCATGGGATTACCATCACATGCTGCCGCCTTTGCCCCCACTCCCTCTGCAAGCTGGCTGAAGCCCCTCTTAAGCACCCCAATCCCATTGGCATTGCTAACTGAAACCAAAATACCCATTACTTTTACATATTTAGAACAAGGATAAAAGGGGAGGGGTTCAAATTTGAAAATTAATTTTATTCGGGAGCTTTCTGGTAAGTAGTATTAGAAACCTAATCATCATTACCAAACCATCCTCCTTTTTCTTTGTCACTTGACGTTGATTTGGCCAAATATATTTTGTCATCAAGGTAGTAGTGGTTGTCAATGAGACACTTGGCAACCTATGTTGGTTGCTTTTTGACTGCTAACAAAACTCATCATCCTCCCCTCACCCATTCCCTTTCATGAATAAGTTTGTTTTTTATTTCTCTGTCTTTTTTTTTTCCTTTTTTTTTTTTTGCTGGCTGTCACGCAAAATCGCCCATAATAATCGAATTTAAGGCTTCTGATTTTGATTTTTTTTATTATTATTAATTTCTCCTCCATTCAATAATTTCAGCAGACATTCATGTGCACATTATTGAAGAATTCTTTCATGTTCCATGGAGGTTGAAAAAAAAAAAAAAAAAAACCCCATCATTCATTTTTGGTGCCCCTTGTTATACTCCTTGAGCTGTCACGATCACTTCAAGATTTCGGTGCTGAGAGTGACTCTCTTCGGGAATATATGAGAAATGTTTATTCTGATCTCTTCAAACTGCATTTCAAAAATAAAATAATAATAAGAACAATATGACAATATCAGAAAAAATTGCATATTGAAATACTCACGGCAAAATGAAATGTAATTATTTTGAAAGCAATCCTTTGAATTGAAGCTTGTCAAATTCACACTCAGACTATTCTAAATTCATAACATGCCATATCTATAGCTTTAAAGGGCCTTACGATTTCATGCTAGAGCTAAATTTCGTATGATCAGCCTCAGCCACACACACTACAAACTCAACAATATAATTACAAGAAAAGGGTCTTGCTTTTCATCGTTCAACTCTTCGATATGTTGGTGCTCGAGTTGGATATGGCGGCAGGGTCTGCCTGGTTCGCCTCTTGTCCAGATAACACTTTGATCACCTCCCTTTCTTCCTAGCGTAAAAAACGTTCCTGCAACAAGGTGTCAAAATTTTGTCAGCTGATAGTAATGGGGATGTCAAGACCAAACCTGGCTTGGACCCGAAAAAAGAAGGAAGAAGAAAACCGCTTTGAGTAAAAATCTACCAACTGTAAAAGGGACAATGTAGAGGAGTGCGGTTTGACCATGTCCGTCCAACAAATTTAGAGGCAACATAAGTAACAAGAAGACCTGCCATGGAAGTAGAAAACTGTCATTTACAAAAGCCGGGCAAAAGATGGTAATAGCAACAAAATTTGGAGAATTTCAAAAGCTGTCTTTTTGTTCTTTTATCAACAAACGGACCATGTTTTAACAGTCTATGTAACAAGAAAAATATGGCTCTTTTTTTGTTTTTAGGGACCAACATGATTTTTTTTTTCTTCTCTTTAACATCTCTTACCTAAGCCATAAGCATTCATTGCCCACAAGAGGTATCCATCTCAAAGAATGTTGTTTGCCAGCCAAACATACCTGTAACCTAGCTGGTTCAAGTTGGTTCTAACTTCTAAGCAGATTAATTAGCAATAATTTGAGAATTCGACAGCCAAAAAATGTATGCCTATAAAATTTGAAACTTAGCAAGTAGACAATAAAAGGTTGCCATTTCTGTAAGGAAAATGTGGAGAAGAGATAAATATATATTGCACACAATCCAGGGGTAGGAAAATGATTCACGATATTCGTATTTTTACAAGAAGTTAGCTTAGGTTTTGCAGCTGGAAACATCAAATATTCAGAAGATAATGCCTCAGTGGAAATTGCACTTGTTTTCTTGATAAGATACACTATAGAACTATTTTAGAACTATGTTGGGTTTAAATATTTTATAAATTACCATTTTATTACTTAAATTGTCAAAAAAATAACTCTGTCCTCTCTGATTAAAAAGTAAATAACAACTCCTTAAGATCCACTGTCCCAAAAAAAAAAAAATAATCCTTATGAGCCGGTCAAATGTTTTAAACAAAAACAGTCCAGCATGGAAGGTAAACACACTGTTTGAGGAAGCATGAAAGGAGATTCTCTGAAAACAAAGGTACGAACATTAAGGGACAAGTTTGCATGTATGTCACTCGGACTTGGGGTAAGTGTCTGACACTGGCATACTCAATTTTTTTGTGAGTTTTTTCATATATTTGAAAGATCATATCCCCATACGCATATTCAGATGTGTCAGACATGGATATTTCAAAAAAAATGAAAAGTCAGAGGAACATAGGTTTGCATAAAAAAGCAGTGACAGGAATAAAATGTTTTGCAAGTGAAGGCTGCAAAATTCAAGTCTGAGTGAAAATGCTATCAGCAATCTAGGTAAAAGGATATCACCAAATTCTATTATGCTATAACCACCCCATGGATCAAACATGCGTGGGATCTTCAGTAACATCGGGATGCCATCCTCTACACAAGCAATCCATATTGCTTTCTAGCCATTCCAATTTCGAATATCCTTAATGGTCTAAAGAGTAAACCTTCTAATTCTTTTTTTTTTAATTTTTTTAGCATAGTAAACCTTCTAATTTTGATATAGCGCATGGACTGGAGTTGGATAAGGTGGATTGCTTACCACAATCATCACGCTTTCATGGAACAACTTCTTTGAAACAAAAACCCAGAAGATGTCATATAAGAAAGCACAACTAAGTAAAACGGATCCCACCTGATTCACATACCAACCAGAATTATATCATAATAACAACTTATTCTCTAGAAATAGTAGTATTTGTCAAAATCATTCCATATTCGATTATGTTGGATATTCAGAGAAGCAAATTTATGGAATCTAAGAGACGATTCATACAAGTACAAAATATAACAAGATGAAGCGAATAAATTTGAAAAACGCTACCTTGAGATTAGGTACGTGGACAATTTGCAGAACTGTGATTATCAGCGCAATTCCCTGATAATATATATATATATATATTATAGGTTGAACTCTGAAATGTAATTCTTACATCAGCATCTTGTCACACAAAAATAATAATAATAATAATAAATAATAAATAAAACAAAGAAAAGGAGAGAAGTAAAGGAACTAGGAATAAACAACATGTCTCATATCCACCCATAAAATGGTGTTTGCACCCATTAATGTGGTATGGTAACACATGACACATAAAGATAGTTCCATCAATGACTAGTTAGAGCATTCTAAATCCAATATTTGGAGTGAATATCCTAGCAAAGCCATAGGAAAACAAAAAGGATTTCTATCATGAACTCGGAAGAGGAAAAAAGGTCATTAGTCGACATAAACTCGTTTCAAACTCACTCGTTTCCATTTATGGAAAAAGAGAAATGTTGCTGAACAAGATAAGGTGTACATGGTGTATTAAGATGGGTGCATTCAAATATTGAAGCAAAAAGGTATCGTTTTCATGATATGACTCATGGATCCAATGCCTCTTGTTACGAATGATGGTTGCCAGCCTTTACGCTTTAAACAGAACCCACTATTTGGTTCAGCAACAAGGGAAAGAGGAAAATGTTTAGGCCAAAAAAGGGATTTTCAATAATTTACAATAAAGGAACTCAGAAACTTTTGAAATATATTAGGACAATTAACATGATAGTACATACTTACTAGTATATCTTGACCTATCCAAGCAAAAACATTGCACTAACAGCCAAACAACAGCAAATGCTATGCAGAAAGGGGAAACAGCCAATGTGTGGTATGAGACAGCTCCGAAGAAAGGCATTTAAATGTATAATTCTCCAGTGCGCTTGAACCACCTCTGAGATATAAAATATATTCACAACCTTTAAAAGGCAAGTCAATTCCCTTTAACTAATGAAGGCCATTAAACTGAAGAATGGTATTTAGCTGGGATCAAACAAGAAACTAAATGCCTAGACATCCATAGCAACAAAGTAAGAATATTTTTCTTCATCTATTGATGCAAGTTGGCACCATTATGAACAAAATAGTTTTCGAACTAAATCCTTTTATTCAACTTCTCATAATTCTTTGAAGGTTATCACGTAAAGAATAAAATAACATTATATGCTCGGCAGTAAATATACAAGAATTAATCAACAATAACCCACAAGTGGACATGCAGGCTTGGCATGTGTTTAAATGCAAACTTCTCACAACATACTGAACTCATACTAAGAAATACATGAATACCTTAGCAATAAAGCAACCAAGCAAGTTTGAAAGCCCTGCACATAACTTAAACTTCAGAGTTACATTCTAATACTTCATTGATATATCTAGAAGAAATGAGAAAACAATGGTAATGTTCATTGAAACATTCTGTGTATGCAGTATAACATGAATTAAGAGAAGCAGCAGATGCATGATTGCATAAAGGAATAATAACTGGGAATCACTCATGAAAGAAAGTTGTACCTCCACACCACCTACGCAGAATAAAACAACCAAGAGCTCAACAAACCAATATGACATAAGTTTGTAAAGCGTAACCAAGAAGCAAGACACAAAAATGACAAATAAGACAGCTGATGTGGTGTTGATGTCCAAAATACCACCACAACCCACATGTCTGGCATCTGGAATTTCATCTAAAGCATCCTGCATTGACAGGATGAGGTCCACTTAATAAGCATAGTATAGCTGTAAACATAAAGATACAACTTTAGATATGCTGGAAGGCAATACGTAAATTAACTGCATGTGACCTTTAATAGTTTATCCTGTTCAATAGCAGCTCCTCTTGCACTCCATGCAGACCAATATGAAGCACACAACGTGATACCAGCAGCCATCAACCATAGAAACACTTTGGCGACGTCAGCTAGCGGTTGCTAGTTGACCTAACAACATCGCGATAATTAACAGTTAAAACTGTATAGAGAAGATAAAAACAAGGTAAAGCTAAAAAGATACAACACCAGCACAAAATTGACGTCGAGAACAACTTTACTCCAACAACATGTAGAGTCCTAAAACGAAAAGGAGAAACAAAATGACAGAAGGGCAGGTAATCCTATATGATATCACTGTGAGACATGAAAGTGAACAATTTCTCCACAAAATTTGAAAAATTTTATAACCTAAGCACTTAGACAAGCAGTAACTAGAAATATAATATACCCATCAGCGAATTGAAGATAAAAAGGGAAAATAACTACACAGAATAATATATAACAACTGCAGCAAAAAAGAGAAAAACACAGGCTCGTCCACCAACTTAAGACAACTAAATACCATAAATCTACTAATAAACAATTTTACAGACTGAAGCTAGTTTAGACAAATTTGAGTCTGCAAAAAGCTACATTAAATAAAACAATATTAGTCTTAAATATCAACATTCTACCCCTACTTCAAGACTTCAAGATTCCCAATTCTTGTAGCACCTCAAGGAAGGGGGAAAAAAGAAGTAAAATTTAAGTGTTCACCACTACCAAATTCAATTAAAAAGGAATCAAAAACAAAAATTTAAGCAAACCCCACTTGAGAAAACAGAAAAAAGAATGGGTAGAATAAAGAAAGTAGCGTGTTCGAATAATAACCAGAACGAAGTCGTTCTCAGAACCAGGCTTCTTTGGAGCTAAATCCTCGTGGTGTACTGTATCACCAGCTGCGACAGAACATGGCCGACATGCAAGTGAAATGAGAGCTGATACTAAGATTCTCTGCAAAGAATCCGCAAATCCATCAATGGGGTTTTTCCTCCTTGTACATCTCCTTGCTCCACTTCAAAGGGAACCCATTGAAGTTCCCTTATTTCTTCGCATCACATAAATATTTGGCTTCGGTATTAAAATTTAAGAAAATAATAATAATAAAATAATGAATAGAAGGAGTTCTGGAATCCGGAATTGTGGCAAGTTAATAAATAAGCACTTACTGCTTTTAGAAGGAAATAAGATAAG
Source organism: Adansonia gregorii (assembly GCA_038382025.1). Taxonomy (NCBI): domain Eukaryota; kingdom Viridiplantae; phylum Streptophyta; class Magnoliopsida; order Malvales; family Malvaceae; genus Adansonia; species Adansonia gregorii. The sequence goes on along the minus strand of JBBYHO010000008.1, from coordinate 1,122,468 downwards.
CAAAGCAACCGTCAAACCCATAAAGCCAAAAGTTCACCCAACTGCAAGCAGCTGAAATCATTAGTTCGACGTCGTTGTTATGCTTATCAAGTTAAATCTTTACATCAAGAGAGTTTCTTAGTCTGTTAGAATTTATAAAGTAATCATTTATCTTCTTCTTCTTCTTTTTTCTTTTTTTTTTTTCTCTTTTAAATGTCTTTTTTTTTTCTTTTAATCTTTTAATGATGCTGCCCATTGAATGTTTGAGCACATAAAGTTACTATTTTGGGTATAAGAAGTTGTGCAAAAAATTATTCCTATTCATCTTATCGTTTTTATTTTTGATTGAATTATAAGGATTTGTCATTTATGTACCATTAAATATCCAAATATAACGATCACTTAGTATTTTAAAAATATTCGATAATTTTATATACAATATGATTATAAGATATAAAAAAATTAAAAATATAATATAAAAAATAATATAAATATGATACGAATAAACGAATATATTAAAATTATATGATATAAATTATTAACATATCAAACTGTATATAAATATATAATGTCTTAATCATGATTATAAAATATGACAATACACAAACACTACATTAATTGATAATCTACATTTTAATCAAGTTGAATTGTCTAACAATCATTTCATTAAAATGTTTTTTTATTGAAGGAGGCAAATATTACATTTGTTGGATACCGTCTTTCAAAATAATTGTCTAAGTTGAAATATTTTTGTTCTAAGTGGGGGAGAATATATTCCTTCATTCTTGCCGAACACAAGTTAATAAATGATCCTTTTCACTTAATTTTCGGATTACATTCATGAATCCAACCGCATATTGATGTGCAAATTTTATATTATGGCTCAAATGTCAACTACCGAGTGATAAAAGATTGACTTTGTTTTCATCGTAAAGCCCTAGGTTTTATATATGTTCTTAGTATTTCCACTAGAGGTCTAGTTCTTCGCGTGAAATCAAGCATTGCCAACTAACCAAAAACATTTGAATCTGTTGATTGTAAACCATATCGAGCTCTTTTTAACAGGATTTGATCCTTTTCCATGTTTCACTGTCAGTGGGACTCCATTAATCAGATGTGAAAGATCCCAAAATATCAAAGAACATCAATTCAGGTTTATATAGATTAAAGGAGGAGGAAAATATAGACCAGAAAATCGAGGAACATCATGGGATGTTGGAAATCTATTTGAAGCTTCATTCTTCCTGCTGTTGAACTACTGTCGGAAAAGGCGACCCATCTTTAATGTTTTTGCATCTGATATGACATGAAGCTGACATCGTGCTTATAAGCTGGAGGGCTATGGTGATTGTTTGGTGTAATATGTTCAGATAGATTATAGCTTCCTCCTGCAAACTTAACAGCCCCATCATTCATCCTCGAACCCAGTGGTAATTTGCTATTATCCTGTGAAAGATATTGCGGTGGATTCACTTGTCTTGTAATGCTTGAACCCACATCTATACCCTGATGAAATGGGACTGGAAATCCGGTTCCAATACTTGATGTTTTGGGGCTGTTCTGATTAACGGAACCCATACTTTTGGGTCCCATTAGAGCAAAGCTTCGAATTCTTTCTTCTGGTTGGAAAACTGGAAATGATCCTTGATTAGAACTTGGTTCCAACATCTGATACAGTCTTTCCGAGTTCACACCTCTTTTTGTCTCGGAAACTCTCGGTAGAATGTAGTTGCATAATGAAGGTTCAAACCCATGATTTGCAACAATATTGGGCTCGGTTAGAACAGTGGTTGACGTTAAATACATTGAAGATGGTGGCAGAAAATTTTGAACAACAGATGATCCCAAGTTCTTTCCTTTGGTACCGGTTGCTGCAGTTGTCATGGCTTGGCTATTGCCACCTTGATCTTGAGGCAGTTGATAGTGATCGTTGCAAAGATCAAGGGTCTTCTTGCCTTTTCCACTTCTCTTCAAAGAGCCATCCTTGCCATTTTGAGCTTCTATTGCCAATACAACACTCTTATCAGTCTTATGGCTCTGCACTTTAACATTTGGGTGATCATGACTTGTTTGAAGATTTGGATTTGCACACGTTGACAAGCTATCTCCTTTGTTCTTCTTTGATGAAGCAATGAGCTCGGTCGATTGTCTGGAGTCAACTCGATCTCCAAATGCATTAAAGCAATGAGCAGAACCGGCAGCAATAATACCTTCAGGGAATCTAACTAACGATATATTATTGCAGTTATGAGGTTTCATGGCATATTTGAAGTCATTCTGATTCTGCCTGTTAGTGTTATCATGCTCTTGAAGCTCCTGGAAGTTGCTCTGCTGTTGTGCAAGGACTGGTTCCCCAAAGTTTGCGCGGTGTTGGATTCTTATACTTTTCTCCGAGTTATTTGGATTCTGGAATTGCATGCATTCCTTGTGGGGTTCTTCATGTTGATCTTGAACTTTCTTAGATTTTTTCATTTGCTGCAACTGGACCTTCTCCCCTGCATGACCACGTTTCCTGATTTTGGGTTGCGGACAGGTCAAATCTGCCACCAATTTTTGCATTTCCTCCAACATCCACTTCAGTAAATCTCCTCTTGTAACTTTAAGATCCTTCAATAAGGATTCCATCAAGTTTTTAAGATCATCCAACGGAACATGACCATGAACACTTGTTTCATCCTTCTGTAAATCAACTTCAGCAGGAAACTCCCTCCTGGTTTTGCATTTCTTACTTTTCCCAAGATCAATCTGACCAACTGTTCGAGGATTGCCATTGTTCTTCTGCTGAAATCTACTGCTTTTGCTAGTTCCACCATCACCAACTGAAATCAAGCTTGATGCCAGCTTATTCTTTTGAAGAAGTCGCCGGCCACTTGATTTTGTACCATCGAATGAAGAATCAAGGCCATTGCCTTCGTTCCTCCTTAACTCCCAGCGCTGCTGAAATCCCCGTTCTCCCATTTATTGGCAAAAACCTGAGACCACAAATCGACTGAGAAACTTTCAAATCACATGTCCAGCCCCTCAGGACAATCTAACTGTAACTAGAACACCTATAAATAATCAAATAAGTCTTTGAAATCCGGAAGCCCCGAACATAAAGATTCAAACTACTCATGAATACAACATAGAAATTTTCAAATCCACTAAGCCAGCCAAAAAAACATGATCTGAGCAGCCATAAAAGAGTGTTATCGATTAGTAAAGAAGATTGATATTCATATTCAGAACCTAACAAAAAGTAACTTAAATTACAAGAGATTTCTTGTTTTCTGACTTATTCAACCAGACATGTGATCAGTGGTACCAGAATTAGGCATGAAACAATCAAAGAACTATAACAAATCAAAGAAACTAGTGAAGTCAATTGCTTCAGGAACCTTAACATGATCAAAAAGAATTCCATAACAATACCACCAATCAGAAAAAACCAACATTTTTTTCTGTAGTTCTGTTTAGAAGAGAAGATTTCCTCACCATATATATATATATCTGTAGATAATAATGGGCTCAAACTTAAAAACCAGGATGATTCATTTTCTCTCATATCATCAATCATCGTAGTCAACTCGATGAATCACAACTCACTAGAGCTTCCTATCACTCTGCTATTTTTTTTCCCTCTGCGTTTACGGCCATACCTCCCTCTCTGAAGGAGTCAGTGAGTTGGCTGAGGAATAGCAGAGAGATTTGATGGGGTGATTTTCTTTTCCACCTTTTTTTTTTCCCCAACAATTTGGTTTAGTAGATGATTGATTGCTGGAGCTTTAAGTGTTTGAAACACTTGGGGTTGCCAGCATTACTTGATATATCGTAAAACAATGCATTTATAAAGCTTTTTAGGCCATCAAAATCAGAGCACCAGCCGGCTTTTTTCCTGTTTTTGTCTTTGATCCTGTTATGAATTAAAAAGATTTACCCTACCATGTATAATCCATTCCATGCCTTAACTGGAGCCTTTTACTATTTTTCCACTAATTCCCTTTTACCGGATTTGATTTCATGCTAAGTTCTAGCTGTAATAGATTCCTTATTCTTTTCTTACACCAATGTTTTCATGTGTCGAATAGACTGTTTTTTTTTTCTTTTTCATAATTACAATGAATATAACAGGTAATGTTTTTAATTTTCTGCTCAAGTATGCAAACTTACTCGTATGTAATAAATTTTAAGAAAAATACAATATATATACTAAACATGTTATGTTAATCATATCGCATTAATAAAATTTATATGTTGTACTTTCATACCGTATCTAAAATTATTAAATTTGCTCTTATCAATTTATGATTTACTTGTAAAGATGGATGAATTTTCCGATAAACGAACAAAGGAAAAGGAGGGTTATTAGTAAGGCCTGTCATTCTTGGGACAACATGCTTCTTTGGTTGTTCGTAACTTTTGGTAATATTTTTTTATAATGATTTTAAGATTACCTAATAAGTGATTAATATATCAGCCCCGTGTGTCTTTAACTTTGTTCGAGTTTTCACCCCTCGCATCGACTGAAATGGAAATAGTTCGAGGTCTGCTCATGGGTTCCAGGCTTCCAGCTTAGAACCTTTAGTACAGCTGCATATTGCAGCACGGCATTGAAAATGCATTAACGTCTTAAGGACTGAAAACGGAAAAGAAAAAAAAATACAAAATGGAAATTTGAAGTTTAACGGCGTCGTTTAAAGGTTGAACCTCACAATAACAAATTGTTTCGCCTTTTTTCTTTTTTTTTTTTCTTCTTTTTTGGATAATCATTGGGCTTAACGAAAAAATAGAAATACGAATAAGCCACCACCAGTGTTCGAACCCAAAATCTTTTACCATAGAATTCGAAACCAACAAATTAATTGATTGGAATTTAAGCCTGAGTTTCATTTTATTGAAATTTCAAATTCAACTTATTAAATACATTACTTTTGTACAAATATTTTGGAGATCAAAGTCTGAAACTTAGTGAAATCTGTAACTATATTATAATTAAATATCAAAAATTTTTATTATATTTTTAAATAAACATAACTGAATTTAAATATGTAAAAAATTTATATTAATATAAATCGTAAATTTTATCTTTAGATTTTTTAAAATGTAACGGTTTGGATGGGGTTTAGCTTCCATCTTAGGCCTGATGTTTGTTACGTCGGAGCCCATCTCAAGCTGTCCCCGAGCCCAATTGGGTGGATATACTATATGGTTGGCTTACCCCAAACATGGTAAGCAATTGATTTTATTCACTGTTTAAAAAAATTTTAAAATTTAAGTTTAAATTTGATTTAATTTAGTGTAAATATCATAATTATTATTTAAAATAAATTAAAATATTTTATTTTATTTTATATATTTTTAATTAAATTTAATAAAAATTTATTATTTTAATCGATAAACAATAATTTGAATTGGCTTAAATCATAAATCAATGCTGAAACTCAATCGAACCGGTAGTTCCAACAACTTTTTTTAGGCTTTCACTATCAGGAAATTTTGATCTTATTTGGTCGCTCAACAATATTTGAATGCCTAAGTTCTTTTCTTGTAAATCAAACAATCATAATTAATTTTAAGTTTGTATTTGGATGGTAAAAGTTCGTCGAGTAATA